>CATIWQ010099965.1:0-11788 GCA_949673415.1 Euphorbia schlechtendalii | reverse complement strand
TATTCAATTCGCGGGTGTTCACCATTTTAAGAAAATTTAGAATGCCGATGGGATTACATATGGGGATTTGTTCTATTGCCGATGCATGATTTTGTCAATGCAGAAGCTGCAATGCTTGACCAGGTAATAAATCTTGATATGTGATCTGTACTCTTTAAGATTTAGATACTAATACTATGTATGCTTTTATTTTATTCTTTATCAATTTAGTTTATTACCAAAGTATATTAGTTAAAGAACGGCTCCATTTGCGAAGGCTTTAAGAATTTCATTGCTATGCTTTGCTTGTCATTTCATTGCTAGGGAAAAGACAAGTCATAAGCTACTTTTAGTCTATTTTACAATGTTTGCTTAAGGTAGAAAAATAAGTTATTAATTCAAATTCTGCTCATACATTTTTTATAGGTGCAAGCTCATGGATCTGATGTAATGGTTTATGATCGTTTGTGAGATACCCTTAACTTCTTCAGTTGCATTTCTGTGAACACCAGCTCGGATAGTGAAGTCAGCAGCCATTCTGTAAATTATAAACATCTATACTTTTAGTAGCGTTGTTTTTAGTTTGTATAGTATTATGTATTTTTTGTTCTCGTTTGAATTTGTATACAATTAAATATTATGAATTATATAAAAAAATGAATTTTAATTTTTTTGAATTATGGCATCAACTAAGTGTTTTACAAATGTGTTGCAATAAGAGCAAAACGTGTTTCAAATGTGACATAAGTGTTTTTCAAAAAGTGTTGCGAAAACTGGACATAGTGTTGCAAATATGTTAAAAGTGTTATAAGAAAAGTGTTGCGAAAAAACAACAAAAGTGTTACGAAAAAAACTAACGGGCGTTAACGTTGACGGTGACGGGTATTTTTTGCAACACAACAAAAGGTGTTGCAAGTACTAAAAAAGTGTTACGAAAAGTCACTTGTCGCAACACATTTCTTAGTGTTGCGAAAAAAAGAAAATGTGTTGCGAAAACGACTTTTCGCAAGAGAAGAATTACCAACGACTAAAAGTGTTGCGACAAGTGCTTTCGTAACATTTTTGGCACTTTAGGCAACATTTTTTCGTTGTTACGACAGGCCATCTATGACATAATGAACCTATCAATGTAATCTTATAGATAAAGCTACCGTGTATATTTTTACTAAATCTAATAAATAAGAAAGTTTTTCAAGTTGTTTAAAAATACACATTGTTTCTTGAACTTTATAGTGACTTCGTAGTTACCTTAATTTTTTAAAAAATCAACCACATAAAACCGACCCTATGCTTAACTAGTTTGTCTAATCAATGCAAATTCTATTCAGGACGTTGTATTCAATACTGATAAATAATTAATCTTATAGGTAAAGTTATATTATATATTTTTTATAAGGTTTAATGTATAGAAGGTGTTTCAAGTTGTTTAGAAAGAACATGTTATCTCCTAAATTTTTAAAAATGATCTCCTAGCTACTTCAACTTTCGAAAAGTGTATCACGTTACTCCCTGGACGTCACATGTCAAATTTTGATTTGAGAGAAAAAATAAAAATATTTATGCTTTTAAAACTTCAAAATAACCAGGAGCTGACACGTAAGGTTCACAGAGTTATTCGAAGCATTTTTTGAAATATGAAGAAATTACGAAATCATTTACAAAATTTAAGAGCAATGTAATTTTTTTAACAACTTGAATCACATTTTGATCCATTAAACCTTCGTGGAGTATCCTCTTTACCTACATCTATATCAAAAATATAATTAATATATATTGTTATCCTATTATTGCCCTCTTTATAGTTTATACCCTTTCTCTATAATGTGAATGTGTTAATTAATCAATTTTGTGAATTAAATTGTTTCCACTCTTTTTGTTGACCTTCTGTACTTACTTGAAAAGACAATCATAGACAATATTGTAGATGATCAGTAGGTTCATGACAATATAATCTTTAATAATGCCTGTTCATGACAATATAATCTTTAATAATGCCCTAAACTCCATTATTTATTCTATTTTTTCAAAAAATATTATTAATGTAAACATAATAATCAAACTAAATTGTTGAAGAGGTCAATGTACTATTTACTGTTTTCAATCTTGGGGTTTTGCTTTTCTGGAATACACAATTAAAAATTATTAATATTTTCTTTTCCTCTTTATATAAATATAACCAGTTGATTTTTTTTTGAATAAAAAATTATTATTTGATGTACATATCAAAAGACACTATTATCTTATAAATATATATTCTGTTCAGAAATCTTATTAATATATGACTTTAATAAAATTGTTCCAGTGAATTACTTGGTTGAATTTACAACTTGTGACTGATTAAGATTTTGAATAATGATTTCTAGAAATCACAGATCTGTATCACATGTTGTGATTTTCTTTTATTTAATGTAAGTTCAAATGAGATTTTTTTAAAATAAAATATAACATGGCCTCAGTTTTTTATTTCTTAAAAAACAATGGTCCCTAAGTTGAAGATTATTATTCATCAAAAGAAATGAGTTCCTGATCAAGTTATTTTTATATTGCTGCGAAAATTAAACTTTAACTTCGTAAAAATAATACTAATTAACAACCAGTAATATATGCCATATAGTAATAACTGATTTACTTGTACAATAATAACTTTCAAGTTTCCAGAAATTTTATTTATCATGATATTTTGTATTGAAAATTATCAATGGATTAGTTTGAATATCAACAATTATCTCATAAAAAAAGAACCGTTACATCTAATTGATCCATTCATTTTCAATCCAGTAGTGAGGATTGATATAGTAAATGTTTTCTAAATTTGAATAATTTGGAATCCAGATTTAAGAGTCATTTTCACAATTGGTCTACATGAATTCTAGCCAATCTAAGTTTCACTCTGAGTCTTTAATTAAACAAAAAGACTTTATACCAATAACTGAGACTTTATAAATTATTTATATGTGTCATCAAGCATTATTAATTTTGTTTACTGTTTCCCACTCCATAATGCAGATTGATTAATAAATTATTAATAATCATTAATCTATCTCTTGTGCAGTAGTTGAGCCAAGCATATTCCATTTTTTTTCCTTCTTTTCACGAGGAAATATCAAAACCCAATCAAATATTCTTTTTGCACAAGATGGGTTTATATATCATGTTTTTTTCACAATGTATAACAATTAATAATAATAATTATAAATAATATAATAACTTAAGCTAGTTTGTACTTATAGCTACATGTTAATTATTTTCTTATAATACGAATATTTTATTTAAATGACGTGTATTTATTTTTAAAAGTTTCATTAGCTCCTAAAATTGACTTATAGATAACATTAATTTAGCCAAATAATTTGAAATTTGAGGTTAAAACCCATTGTTTTATCTCGACTTTTAAAAACTACTAATTAAAGGTCAAATACATCTTTACCTCCCTAAACTTGGCATAAAAAATCTACTGTCCCCCAGAACTTTCAAAAGTTTCTCTCAGCCCCCTGAACTTGACAGAAGTGTGTCAATTTGCCCCCTAAACTTGGTAAAAATGTATCAATTTATCTCTTAAATGCTACGTGTCAGGTTTTGTTTAGTTTGACTTTTCAATGATGTCTTTCTTCTTACCAATCAAAAGCTGACAAGTGATACTCAAGGGTAAAATGATACATTTTTATTAAGTTGAGGGGTAAATCGATGCATTTTTACCAAGTTCAGGGGATTGAGAAAAACTTTTGAAAGTTCAGGGGGGCAATAAAATTGTAATACCGAATTTAGGGGGATAAAGATTTCATTTAATCCTATTTAAATGATAAATTGAAAAGAAAAACAAAATTAGTTCTACTATATATGTAAATACTTTCCCATAGAGAAATGAGCAGAACGAACATTATCATATACTATAAACTTATTAAAAGAAAAATCCCCCATTTTATCCCAACAAATAAACATGATATATTACAAAAGTAATCTTTTAAAGCCTTAATTAGAAAATATTTGATGATTAAACAAAAAGTCAGCTTCATTAATAGTAGTACATCTTGTTCTGTTCAAACAAAAAGTTGCTGCTGCTGTTAGTAGGAATAGCAGTTGAGCTAATCAATTCTTTAATCTCTTCCATTCCATAATCTGTTATGCTGTCTCCATTTAAAATAGTATTGTAGTAATCATTAAACCCTTCGAAACCCATTTGATTAGCTTGCTGATAACCCATTAAATTAGGACTTGCAAAAGGCTGAATTATAGGTTCTGCTAATGACATGGCATTATGATTATTACTATAAGCAGGGTTTAATAGCGAAGAAGATGATGATGATGATGATGTGGCAGCAGAAATCGGGGATTTTGGAATGAAAGGATTAAATTGATATAGAGAAGGAAGTCGTGGAGTAGACTGTAATTTTGGTTGAGGATTAAGAGTAGGATGAATCATTGGCATGTTCATAAGTTTCTTCTTTAGCTTTGTATTCCAGTAATTCTTTATATCATTGTCTGTCCTCCCTGGCAACTGTGCTGCTATTATTGACCATCTAATGAAAAACAATAAAAAAAATTCATTAGTAGAAGGCATAATATATGATAAATGAGAACTTTTCATAGTAGTATTACCAATTTATTAATCATATGCTAAGTTTTATGGCTCACAAAATAATCGGTGTAAAAAGTTGTCCCCTATTCAATTCATCTATATCGATTTGAGAGTAGTTCAAGAATCTGCTCATCCATAATTGGATCGATTTTCTTAAGAAAATTGTCTCCTTTCAAGAAGCAAAATATATTGTAGGTTATAATATAAAGTTTCTCTTGATGGACATACTGTAATACAAGTTTGGGTGTACGCTTCAAAACTATGATAACTATACTGATATATGTATTACATGTCTAAGTATGCTGCAGAAGTGAAAGAACTATAACGAAAAAATGGTAGTTTAAACGATTTCGAGCTACCTTTTGTTACTGTGTAAGAATTGATAGTTGGAGAATTTTCCGAACTTTAAACTAAATTCATATTTAAGCTATTATTGTAGCAAGCATGCATACATTTATATATCTAAAATGAGAATATCCTTGCAACATATGAAGTTTTCTTTTTTAGTGTAGTACTATGTAAGTATCACTTATTTTGCTAAAGAAAGGAAAGGGCAATTAATATTAAATGGACATTGTTTCTTTGGTCTACTAAAACAAAGGGAACAAGTAGAATCAAAGATGGTTATATGTATTGAACAAGCAGATGATGTTGATTTCTTAAAAAAAAAAGATTAGACCCATTATCAAGTATTAGATCAAAGTTCATAAAGAGTATATGTATAAACAAAAACCTGCTTCCAATGTTAGCGTAAAGAGTACAAATGATTCTATCTTCGTCATCAGAGAAATCCCCGTGCTTTATGTTGGGTCTCAAATAGTTTAGCCACCTTAACCTGCAACTTTTCCCGCATCGTTTGAGACCTAAAAAGGAAAAAACAAGAAAGACCAAAACAGAAAATCAAAAGAAAGAAAAAAAAGATTTCACGATTCATGTAGGTTAGGGGATGGAAGACTGACCAGCTCTTTGAGGGAGAGAGATCCAATTGCCAGCAGTGCCATTTTTCTGAATATAATCTTTGAGAGCATCATCTTCTTGGGGAGACCAAGGCCCTTTCTTTACATTTGCTTTATCACAACAAGGAGCTCTTCCCATCTTCTTCTTTTTCACTATCGAGTTTCTCTTTCTAAATAACCTGCCTACCTTTGAATTTTATGGAACATGACTTCGGTTTTATTTATCAATTTGTTTCCATCTTTTTATTATATTTTTAAATCATGGAAAAATTTACACAAGTCAAAGGAGAAGAAGCTTTCTCTATTTTTTTCCATTTAATATTATTAGTGATGTTTTCTAATAAAAAAATTGTTTTCATTGGTGGCAAGAGAAATTTCTGTCGTTTGTATGCATGATAATGAGTCATTCAAAGGAATCCATGGTAATGTGATAAAATATGAGTGAAAAAGATAGGATGTTGCTTTCTTGTCAAGGTTATAGTAAGGGTAGTGTGAGGTCCCCTTCATCCATTTTTTTGTATTTAACATATTATACATTAATAAATTATATGCACATACTTGTAATGTTTGACGAAGGAATGTCACACCACGACTATAGAAAGGATAATCATGGATATATATCAATGGACATTAGTATTCTTATTGGTAAGAGACTTTTCGAGGTAAAACATATAAACGAATCAACTTACATTATTATGTTAGGGCAGCAAGTGACACCCCAATGTAATGATTTGTTGCATCCGTGTGCTACGCTAAATGGTATGAGTGTCACAGTCCAAAGTTTGTTTCATGGATGAATTCTTGGAATGTTGCACAAATACGTACACTAAAACTTATATAATCTTAGAACTATATAAAGAATCATTTATAACAAAGATAAACTTAACAACATGTTTAATTTCATTGTTTTTTAAAAGAGATTTGCGATTTCAAATTGTTAACAAACAAATGATTTTCAATATTAAATTATATCATAACAAGGTATAATCTTATCTGTTTTAAAGAAATTTTATATGCTGGTTAATAAAAATGCAATATACATATTAGTGACAAATTTTGATTTTGTTTTTGAGAATTACACATATTATTTAATCAAAATATAACGTTAAGCTTCAAAACATATAAAAGTTAAAAATCTCTGAAAATTACTTAAATCTTAATATATAATTCTTAATTTTTTTGATTAAATTATGAGAATGTTCAATATTTAAAAATACCCTATGTAACATCACTATTCTAAATGAAAAAAAAAATATTTGTCATTTTATGCAAACTTTTTGAAACCAAGAAAAAATTGAAATCTCATTTTATAAACCAGTAAATCAAAACTTCATGTTTGTAAGTTTACCTTAATTATATAAAATATTAAATATTTTGCAAGCCATCGTTCAAAGGTGAAGAGTTATAATAGAAACGTAAATAAAATTATGTCAACAAAAATACTTCTGTTTTACACCAAAAGTTACAACTAATCAACGATTTAGGGGTCAAATTGAAATATTAACATTTGTTGATGAAGCTGTTTACCTACACGTGCATGTATATTACAAAATTCCAATTAATTCACAAATCATGAAAGCTAACTAAAATACAAAAACAGTTTATTCGTGACCAAAACAAGTCATTGATCAGTTTGATTTATAAGTAGCAAAGTTGATTTTGAAAAAATCTTGTCTCATAAATCTTAACTAAATAATATGAATGATCAAAATATGTTATTCAAAAATTAAAATCAAATTGTATAATATTAAAAAATTTGTGAAAATAGTTTAACGGGATCACAATTTAAAAGTCAATACCAAACAGAACTTTAAGATTAAGTCATCATTTCACAGTTCAGTGCTTAGTATATAAAAAATACTATTAGTGTGTAACGTTAAAAATATAAAATCTAGAAATACACAAATAATATTATGTAATTGTAATTTTCAATGTAACCTGTTCATAATTTACTTTTCCACGTGATAAACATTTACGATGACTCTCATGTGCTATTATTTTTAAGTAATAAGATGATATTTTGTTTATTGTGCATAGATTTTTGAATTTACAATCTCGCATTTTTTTTAATTCTTCAACAGGGGTGGCTAGCTAGTAGATCAAAGTTTAATGGTTGTGTATTTAGAAAAAAAAATAATGGCTTAATGCATCCCGGGTCCCTTTAACTTGGCGCGTATTCTACGTGGGATTCTCCAACTTTTACATGTTAAAACCAGCCCCTTTAACTTGGTAAAAACGTTCATTTGACCCCCCTTAACTTGGCAAAAACGTTCGTTTGACCCCACTTAACTTGGCAAAAACGTTCATTCCATGTCACAACGTGTGAATTTCACTGCTCGTTTTTAAACGGGGCATATCATCTAGAGGGGGGTGTCAAATGAATGCTTTTACTAAGTTAAGAGGGTTGATTTTAACATGTTAAAGTTGAAGGAACCCGCGTAAAATACGCGCCAAGTTAACAGGGCTCGGGATGTAATCCCAAAATAATTTATCCTTATTTCCCTATTTTCTTACTTTGAGTCTCATTTGAAAACTGTCAATTGTCATTTTTTATTTATTTAATTTTGTTTTAATCTCTCTCCTAGTTTTTCAGTTTTTTCTCATCAAACGGGGGGATATTATGCTTGACGTGTGTTTTAGAAACCATTTTTATACTTATACTTTTTTTTATTATTTTTTTTTTCATTTTCAGGACACAAGCATGTAAAAAAACCTGATGTGCCGTAATTTTTCTCAAATAAGACATTTGACAACAGTTAAACAGGGGACAAAGAAAGGAACCAAATAATGAGAACATGTGATTTAGTTCCGTCTTATTATTTATTTGACCATAGAAAAACTCATTTATTCAATTAACGTGTGGTATATAGTTCAAATTGATGCAACATCATACAACATATTCTAAATTAATTAATTTATCCATTATACTTTATGATGGTTTTTTTCTTCTTAATTATCAACTTATAAATTAAGTTATACTTAATCTAGTTTCTAATGGGTAAATTAGAAAAAAATTGTTGAAAGTTGGATTGATATTTCAAATTGATAAGTAAAATGAACTAAAATATAAAATATGTATAATGGTTAGTATTAGATATCATAGAAAGTAATATTGAGTTTTGCATACTATAATTATACAACTTTAATTATGAATTAAGATTAGTTTAATTTGTTCTCACTTCTCATATCAAAATATTCATTAATTAGTCTTTTCATCCGTAAAACTAATTTAATTAATTTATGTTAATTGCATCACTCTTCCTGAATTTGTTCAGAATTGATTCTTATCACCCTATATTTTAAATGTGTTAAATACCCTACTAAATTTGTTTAAAATGTACCAGTTTCCTCCCTCAATGTCATGTGTTAAATTCTGGTTAGAGAGAACAAAATCAGAAAAATGATATATTTGGAAAATTATACTAACCATAAACTAACACATAACGATAAGCGAGTAAAGTAACGCGTTTTAAACAATTACATGGGATCATCTCTCACCATTAATTAATTATGTTAATTATTGTTGTTACGCGGCTAAATGCATCATTAACTTTTCCATTTGTTATTTCCACCTACTACCCCCTGATCTTTTAAAAAGATTTCGTAGCTCCCCCATTTTTTAAAAAATGAACCTTGTAGTTTCCTAAACGTCACGTGTTAGCTTCTGATTGGTATGCTTTTTCAAATATGCTATTTTCCCCTAACTTTCTATCTCCAATCAGAAATTGACACTTAACATTAAAGAAACAAAATGGTACACTTTTGAAGTTGAGAGAGTTACAAGATCATTTTTCAAAAGACGAGTAAGCTACGGAATCCTTTTCAAAAATTAGGAGGACAATGGATGGAAGTAGCAAATGCGGGGAACTAATGATGCATGTGACCTTGTTCCACGCATATTTCTTCTATCAGGACATTTATGGATTTTATCAAACCAATTAAAATTCATCACACTGTTAAAATGACTAACATATTATTCATTTTATACTCTCTCCCATCAATTTTATAAGTTCATTTAGTACATTCATTAAAATATTTACTACATTATTGAATGGTAAATTTATTCTTCATACTTCACAGTTCATAAATAGTTTATTTTTTAATCATCAACTTGTAGTTTGTTAATATTTAATTTTTTCCTAAATTATAGGAAAGTAAACTAGAAAAAAATGATGAAAAGGTACTAATATTATATGATGAATATGATGCTTTTTACCGTAAATTTGTACAAAATGGAATTTTTCTCGGAAGACGATTTCTAGTATTAAATGCAATTTGATTTATATAAACATCAATGATACCATTAATAGTCCTCATACAAGAATAAAAAAAAGGTTATATATGGAACATGATAAGAAATTTACAATATATAACACCAAGTGGTGTCATCTTTTTGTGATTAATTAATTGCTTAACGAAAAAGGTTGTTACCCTGAACTTTGAAATGTGACAGACAACCCCTTATATTTGTCTAAAACGCGTTACTTTACCTTCTCGTAAAAACATCGAGTTCAAGAACAAAAAGATGAAAATGACGAGTCAAGAGTCGATACAATATTATTATTAATTGAAGAAAATATTTAGAAAGTAGATGAAGTTTTGAAGAAGATGAAGAACATATATTAGGGATTTTGAACGGTAAGAATTAGAATGTTAGGGATTTTTTTTATTCATTTTCTATTCCACCAGCATACTTCACGCGCTTGTATTTTGATGATCATCCACGTAGCAAGCTAGGTTAGCACAAGGAGGTAAAGTGACACGTTTTAGATAAGTACATGGAGTTATCTGTCACATTTCAAAGTTCAAGGTGGTAACAACCCATTTTATATAAGTTAGGACGTAGAAACATTAAACCTTAATTAATTAGTCAAACATTTCATTGGTTCGTGGTAATAGATAAGTAAATTTAAAGTCATTATTGACCTTGATGGATGAACACTAACGATGTTTCTTTTCTAATACATAGACTTTTAGGCTTTAGCCAAGTTGATTGGATTGTGCTCCCAAATCTCCAAACTTATTATTTTGTTAAAGATAGGAATAGTGTTAAAAATAACTTTTCAAGAAAATAAAGTTCAAAATAGGTTATTTAAGGACAGTTATGTCTTTCACTAATAAAAATTTACCAAAATCAAATAAATAAGCAGTAATTATTATTATTCTTTTCGAAATTTAAAAAATTATAGTAGATTGAAAGAATGGTCTAACTGGTTAGCTCTTAACTAGTTCATTTTCTTTCTTAAAGTTATAAGTGAAGTTTGACTTGATTTAGTCATTAGTAATGGAGAAATATCGTACATGGAAGATTAATCAAATAAGATGCAGATATCGTAATAGAAATATCTTATCTTTTTGTTTAGATTGAGATAGACTTAATCCTCTTGATACATTGAAGCGATAGTGTCTGTTTGAATATCAAAACTGTGTTACATAACTTTCAAGATATGTGATTAACTATAGCATCCTATACGGTGAAGGTTTTGAGAACATTATATTATATTATCATAACATTAATACAAACACAACTAATGTCAAAATAATTGAAAAAGTATAACGAAACAAAGTGGAAAAAAGTATATGGAAATAACTTGGGTTGTGGGTCAATGTAGCACCGACCAATGCCATTATTAAAATTAATTATCAAGTTCCCCGGTAATTCTTCTATTCCATCTTGCCAACTTGAAGTAGACGTAAGTTCATACAATTTTTCAGTGCTGTATTTATGTATGGCAGAATTAAATATTACCAAAATGTCCCAACATTCTTCATAAATCTGGATTTTAGCCCCAAAGTCTAAAAAGGATTAACCAAAGGGCCAGTTATTAATTTCACGTAGGTGCAACTTCATCCCTAATTACGAGATTGATCATTTCTTTAACTACTTGGGGATGTCATGGTATGAGTTTCTGAATTGCAAATTTTATATGAAAAAGATATGCAAATTAAAGACACACGTCAATCAAACGTCAATCAATCTTCATGCCATTCAAATCGATTGAAAGTTCCGGTTCCGAATTGGGTTTTACCTTCGTGGAACTTCAAGAAATGTTATATTGGTTATGTAAAATTATACCTGCAAAACAGATAATGAACGGGAAAAAAAGGGGTCGGGGCTTTTATCCCCCAGGAACATTCCGACGCTCAAGTTAGTATATTTAGGCAGGAGGATCAAGAAGCTCTTATGCGTGTATATTATTAGAATAAACTGAGTAGAGAAGAATAGATTAACCTGTTATGGAGGCTGTTTTCCATTATTTATAGGCTGCCAAATCCC
>CATIWQ010099928.1:0-13461 GCA_949673415.1 Euphorbia schlechtendalii | reverse complement strand
TGTTGATCTTTAGAGCTAGTCCTTCCCTGTGGGATCGATATCTTTTAAAACTACATCGTAACTGTATACTTTTAGTGGTCACCATTTTTCTATTTAGATAAGCATTACTGACAACACCTGTTCTTATTTTGAACTTATATCTTATCGGTAAAAAAGTGGGAGACAAGGTTTTTGACTTCTTTATTAAATAAAAAATCTGAGGTGCTATTAAAGTCGAAACCTTGCAAACATATAGCATGTTGCAAACTTCTGTTGTGCTGAGTACAGCTGAAGTTGAGTACATTCAAACAGGAAGTTGTGTAGCACAACTGCTATGGATTAAGCAGCAACTGGAAGATTATGGTATAAAGTCAAAGTGTCTTGAAGTTATGTGTGATAACAAAAGCGCAATTGACCTATCCATGAATCCAATTCAACATGGCCGTATGAAGCATGTCAATATTAGGCATCACTTCATAAGGGATCATGTGCTAAGGGGAGATATCAAACTAGAGTATGTTCCTTCTGAGGGACAACGAGCTGACATATTCACCAAAACTTTGCCCAAGGAGTATTTCAATATTCTAAGGGAGCTTATTGGAATGGCAAATTCCATAGGAAGAAAAATCAGGATTTTGGCTAAGTGTTGAAGATCAAGTCTTAACTCAACCGGACTAGATAACTGATACTTAACACTATCTACTTTTTAAATTAATGCTGTGAGATTTAGTTTCACGGTTAAAACTCAAAAAGCCACTTTATCCAAAGGGCAATTTTGAATTGGAACCGTCTAATAAGGAAATTAATCAAGTGTTAATCTCAGCGTTGATTTTATTCTTCTCTTTTGTGAGCACCACGTATCTATGCAAGTTGAAAATTACCTATAAAAGCTGTGACGAGTTGAAGAGAGAGATTACTTACTTTCTGAATTCTAATCGCTTCAATTGCAAAGAACCCTCATTTCTTTTTTTCTACTCTCAAATACTTTTCAACTACAATGGCGCATACCATAAGAACTCTCATGCTTCAAGGAGACTCCAAGAAGATGATGTTTGTGCATATTTACGAATCGTTGTAGAGAATCGTGTTCCCCTCTATAACCGTTTCCACTAAATTCGAGTGGGCTGAGGATCTAAATTTTGGTCCAGTTTATGAGGTCAACTATGAGAGTCTTCTTCTCAATAGGTTTATGCACAAATTAATTAAGCAGCAAAATCTCAGCCAGTTCCTTCTTCTTGAAGGCCCTACCATCAATAGCCTAATTAAGGATTTCTACACCACTCTCTATACCAACCAGGGCTATGATGATGTTCTCTTGGTGGAATTCAACAATGTATCATACTTGATTTGCTATGAGTCGTTATCTAGTCTTATCAACATGCCTTTGAAAGGCACAAAGATGAGGAAAACTGGGGATGAGGAGAAAGTGGCTATCCTAGTAGATTGGAAATTTCTAGCAGACTATGGGTCTGGTGAAATTGCAGCATCGAGAATGAGCTGGGAGGTAAGAGCTTATCATGAGCTGCTCATGAAGATGCTTTTTCCCAAGATCGAGTCGCTTAGTAGTTGCACCTACTTTGAGAGGTGTGTGGTCTACCATATGTTGCTTATGCATCACTTGACCAAAGTTACTACTGTCTACCATTACAATTACCTCATCACCGCTCTTATGAAGGCAGTGAGGTTAGACATAGCACGGTTTTTGGATAGACCGGGGGAGATAGTATTTCCAGTTAAGAAGGTGCTGGATATGGTCCACTTCAGCAAGCTGAAGAATAAACAGGTTCACACTCGTTATACTAAGGCTCAAGATCTGAAGCTGAAGAAGGCTCCAGTGGAGCCAACTATCTTCCCAAAGGCTATGATGAAGGATGATGGAGATGCATTTGTAGTGTAATTTGAAGGTCTAATGAAGAGATTTTGAAAGATGTACCTCAAACTACTTAGCTGGAGTATATCCTTACAATCGCTGCTACTTCATCTCCCAAAGCTAAAGATGGCTCTCAAAGAGTTAGAACCAGCCCTGTAAAATAAAGAGGAGTCATGCCTGCCTAACCCTCAGCCAGGCAAAGAAAGCCCTTAAATTTGAAGAGTTATGCTCAAATAGAGGTTGAGGTAAAACAAAAGGCTAAGGAAGCTCAGCGTAAGCCTGAGGAAGCTGAGGATGAAGGGGACAAAGAGGCATCCCTACTTCAGCATAAGCAAAAGCTTGACACAATCGAGGAAGATGTAGACCAAGGGAAATCTAAGAAAGATAGAGAGGGCCCTAAATCTACAAAATCTAAGGTTGCATCTCATGTGGAAGAAATTCTAAATAAAGCTAGGGGCACTCAACGTAAGCATACTGCCACCACTCACCTAGTAAAGAACAAATGTTTAAGTGGTAATCAGCGATGAGGAGAATAGAGATGATGTGGAGATCATCGATCAGGAAGAGTCCAATCTTCCTGATTCAAGCATCATAAGCTAAATCCCCACTCAGCTTAAGCCCCTTCCTACTCAAGTTGAGTTACTTAAGGCTAATCCATCCTTTGGTTAAACACCCAACCCCTAGGCATCTTTAAATCCTTCCCCTGCTTCTTTTATGAATCCTAACCCTTCTTCTCTTATAAATCCTACAATCCAAACTCCTGTAAATTCTCCTCCTTAATCTCAACCATTTGTAAATTCTCCTGACTATACTCCTTCCTATCCTATCAAACCTATAGATTCTCTCTCCTCCTGCTTCTTCTCTTCAACCAAACTTTGATACCATAATAATCCCATCTCTTGTAAAATCTAAACCTAAACCCACTTCTTTAAATGTACAAACCTCTCAACCAAACCCTTCTTCACAACCATCCTCAACCCTTCAGATCCCTCAGATCAAGGAAGTTTTAGAAGTTGACAACTCTGCTCAGCATGGAAAAGCAAGTGAGGAAGAGGATAAGGTAAATTTTACAGCCAATGAAGCTTCTTCCTCTAGTAGTAAGCTAGTCCAAAAGGACTTATTTGGTTAAGCCATCTTGGCTCAGATTAGAGAGTTAGCAAGGAAGCAATTCTTTACTCTCAAGACTGATGTCGAGTTGGATGGAGTAATAAGCCGTTTGCTACTGACTCAGGAATTGATGAACTTATTTGCAAAAGCTAAAGTAAAAAGTCTAGTGTTTGAACAACACTCAAGCATTCCCTCTAACTCTATCTACTTTGAGGAGTTTGAGAAAATTCAAGGAAGCTTGTTTGCGATTCACAACCATTTACCGAAGGAGAGTGCCAAAAGCTTAGTGGACAAGATGGCTCTGATCCTAACTAGGCTGTCTGATTCTACAGCTCAGCTTAGTTATCACCTCTATCCCCACGTCTACTACTCTCGCTAATCTGGTATCAAGAAAGATAAAGGGTAGTGTTGATGTTGCTACTAAGTAGCTGAGTAGCTTGAATGCCACAATGGTGACTCAAGTTACATAGTTTCATCAGTTCGGTGAAGAATAAGCCAAAATGAAGAAGAGCATAGACCATAAGATAAAAAAATATGCTGAAAGAAATGGAGATAATAAAAGACATCAATCACAGTATGGCGAAGCTATTGGAGTCCATGTCCAAGATGATGGTCAACTACAACTAGGAAGTGGATCACATGCTGAAGGTGGTATACGAGACTGGGAAGAAAGTTGAGAAACCTTTGCTTAACCAAGATGCCTTGGATGAGAAGATGGAGTCTGACTGGAAGCTTATCAATGATAACATGAACGACAAAGTCAAGAAAGTGCAGAAAGCTCTATTCGAAGCTAATGGCAATCTATTCCCAGAGCCAACCGAGTTACTTGACCTAGATACTAGCCTCTCCATTCACAAGAAGCTTAATCTCATAAAGGATAAGGTCAACGATATGTAATGCAACATCGATAAGATTGTCTCTACTGGGATTTATGAATCAAAGGACATTGAGTTCAACGCTAAATCTATGCACTCATTAAACCCAAAAATCATTAACATGGAGGCACAACTGAAGATTGCTATCTCTACCTTAGACTTTCACGGTTTACTACAGTGCTTTCAACAGTTCACCTACTAAGGATTTAACCAAATTACCCATCTCAAATGGTGCCATCATCTACTTCTTGCTAAATTGAATGACTAGGATTATCTATCTCTAAAGGGGAAAGAATGGCTTGAATCTGAAATCTCTTCGGCAATCATAGGTGAGTAAGAGGACTTCCAATCTACCATCGATTACTTCAATCTATGCCTCAATCAAATTTTGAAGGGGCAAATAACAAAGAGGGAGAAGGTAATGGAAGATGCAGTGAGGATGGCTTCTCAACATAAACATTCCTTATCAGGCCAACCTTAGCATCCACCTCATGATCCTTAGTCTGATCATCAACAACAACATCAATCTCATCACCAACAACATCCACATCATTCTTTGTCTAGTCATCCTGGAGGTAGCTCATCATCTTCGTAGTACCATAGATAGCTATGGACTAGATAGTCTAACTTGTAATAGGACTTAGTGTGTAAACTTAGCTTAGAACACAATTTATATACTGATTGAGAATTTTATCATCAATGAAAATTATACAAGTTTTTATCCAAGCTAAGAGCTTCTTAACTTCCTATATGATGTTGAAGATATGCTATTTCTACCTATAAACTATTGCAGGAATGTATGCTAAGACCATCCTCAAAGAAAAGCTGAAGTAAGATAGAGTCCCAAATAAGAGAAAATTCCACTAAGTATGGGGTTGAGATGACTGAAGAAAATCCACTCAATATGGGGGAGTCTAGACTGACTATGGAATTCACTCAGCATGGGGGAGTCTCACATCATCTATCATGTATTCCTATATCTTTAAACTATTTATTCAATTAATCTCTTCTACTACCAAGTTTGTTATCTGTTCCAAAATGGGGGAGATTGTTGAACCCAAGTTAATAGTACCTGACAATACATAAAATGTTTTGGAAATAACAAACTGACTATGATAGTGAAGTTAATTGAGTATTAAGTAGACTCTTAATTAGTCAAGTTTACTTGAGGGTGTTTAAGGGGAAACAACTCAGTTTATCGAGATATTTATTAAGTTATGGCTTAGAGTAAGAAGCTGAGTTGAGTCGAGTATTACATAGTTTACAAGATATAGACTCAATGAAGCTGAGTTATTTCTACACTTAGATAAATATAATGACACAAATACGTTTAACAAATTCTGTGAGGAACGGAATATTCCTTTGATTCTCTTCAAGAGAAAAGGCATTGAAATTAAAAAGAATATTCAAGTGGTCCTCACAACAAAAAGGTATTAGTACAGAATGTTGGAGAAACCTCACTAAAGTCCAAGACAAAAGGAATCCTCTAATATGCGACGCTTTCTCTATGTCCCCACACCTCTCTCCAACGTCAACAAGTCAATGAATCACAGGATTTGATGTTGCATCTCGCACTCATCTCTATTAGAATGGATTGCTTGAAGATAAATGAGTTTTTGATGCATTGGATTAACATATTAATCTCGCATTTCAATTTTCAAAATCACTATCTTTAAACGTCCTAAAATTTGTTTCAAACTGGTAAATTCAAAAGATTTGAAGAGAAGAGAAATTGAAGAAGTTATTAGGATCAGAAGTTTGCAACAACTTCTTCTAAGACCTTCAACTATAAATAGAAGACTAAAGCAGACATTCAAACTTGGTGAATCACCTCGAATTTCTTAAAGAGTTGAAACTTTGTTCATTCATTCCCAGCTTTCAAAACTTCCAAATCAAGCAAACACTCTATTTGTAATAGAGAGATATCACTTTTGATTTAAAATTGTAAAGGATTCAAAATGTTATAAGTTGAAATCCTCTATTCGTAATTCTTTTAAGAAATATAAGTGATAGTTTTGGAAGGGTACCCAAATTGTGGATTGAGTGTTAGCGAGAAAGAAAGGTACTTTTTACAATCATTCCCATCCATTGTAAAGGCTTCTCCGCCTAAGGAAGGAAGAAAAACACTAGTGAATTAAATCTCGGAAAGGAATCCGGGGACTGGAGGTAGGCTAGGGGTCGAACCAGGATAAAATCTCAGGTGTTATAATTCTAACCTTATTCATGTGTCTTTATTGTGCTCATCTGATCCATCATCCTCTTTATTTTACAAGTTTTGCTTGAAAAACCAATCCAAGCTGAGTAAAGTAATCAACAATGATTGAAGATAAACTGTGCCAGCGAAGCTGAGTAGTTTATAGTTTTTAGACCCAGCTCAGCATGTTTAACTTAACATGCATATAAAAACTTAACTTGGAAAAGAAATTTTATAAATCATAAAAAAAAGAACCAAGTAAAGCATTCACCCCCTCTACTATTCATATTAAGCAGTTTAAGACCAATAACTTATATAAAAGTAAAAATCTTACTCTAAAATGAATTAAACCTCAAACTTGCCTATATAATCAATGAATGAACCCCAAATGCCCCAAGTTCATATCCTTTTCATGAACTTACACTCACTAAATTGAAACTTTAATTGATTGTATGTTTAAAGTCTCAACTTAATTCAAGAACACGCTAACTTGTAAAATTTTCTCTTTGAAATCTACTTATTTTCTGCTTATGCATGAAAATTTGAGCTCCTCTTGCTACTGAAACTTAGCTCTCACTTTATGGGAACTCCCTTCAATCTAAATTCAACTTAGGATAGCTTTAGCCCATGCTTTAGCTTTCACTTCTCTTACTTTTCTCAAATTGAATGCAAAGATTTAATGGAAAGTGTCTTAGAAAGGTTTAGGGGATGGTTTTGCAGTGGAAAATTAGAGCATGTGGGTAAAGATTACCTCTTTGGCTGAAAATTACAAAAAGTGCAATTTTATTTATGTTGCAAAGTCGATGTTGTGAACAACATCATCAACATCATTAACAACATCAGCGATGTCATTAACGACATGACCCTGTTGTTAACAAGATAGCTTCTTTGCCTTAGACTTTTTATGTTGAAATTGCCTAGAAAAGGTTAAGGATTAAAAAAATAAAGAAAGCTTCCTCTAGACAAATTCAAGACCATATGAAAAGTGAAAAACTAGCAAGGGAAAATAAATTACACCTTCATCATCGAACTCGTGAGTTAGGAGTGAAATCCCATGCTCACATGGGTCCAAACTCTTGATTTGCTCCCTAGTTAACCTTCGTAAATGTTGTTCCATAGGGAAAAATTACTTTCTCAGTAATGATGTTGACGTTGATGAACATATTCCTCTAAGAATGGCCTTGAAGAATGAGAGTAGTTTTCCTTTGGTTTTGAGAAGATGCCATTGCAGAGAAAAAATTTGAGAGACAGGAGTTAGGATTCATAAAACTTTTACCTTGAGACAATTCAATTGCAAGTGGTTTCTCTCTCTAGCAAGCTCTCCCTTTTATAGCTTATTTTCGTACAGCATGATACATATCTCTCCAACAAACAAAGATCAAGTTTAACGTTGAGATCGAACAAGGATTTAACAGACATAGTTAAACAATGTAGTTTTAGTTTTAGACGTTTCCTATTCAAAATGCCCTTTTAATAAAGTAAATTTTGAGATTTTAACCGGGAAAAAACAAACTAACAGTGTTACATTAAAAAGTAAATGGGGTTAAATACATGTTACCTTATTCCTTTGAGTTTAGACTTGATTTTCAACACTTAGCCGATTTTTTGGATTTCTTCACATTGGGTTCACCATTCCAATTAGCTCTCCAAGTGTATTGAATTGTTCCTTTGCTAATAGTTTGGTGAATATGTCAGTTCACTGCTCCTCTAAAGGAACATACTCTAGTTTGACATCTCCACTTAGCACATAATCCTTTATGTAGTGATGTATAATGTTGACATTTTTCACCTGGCCATGTTGAATTAGATTCTTAGATAGGTAAATTGTGCTCTTATTATCACACATAACTTCAAGGCAATTTGACTTTATACCATAATCCACCAATTATTGCCTAATCCATAACAGTTGTGCTGCAACTTCCTGCTGCCATGTACTCAGCTTCTACAGTACTTAGCGCAATAGAAGTCTGCTTCTTGTTGTACCATGAGACTAGAAATTCTCTAAGGAAATGGCATCCTTTAGTAGTGCTTATTCACAAGGTTTTGACTCTAATAACTCCTAGGATTTTTTATTTAATAATGAATCCAAAAATCTTGTCTCCCACTTTCCTACCGATAAGTTATAAGTTAAAAATACGAATAGATGTAGTTTTAAAAGATATTGATCCCACATGGAAGGAATAGTTCTAAAGATCAACAAGAAAAATAGAATAAAGAAAATAAAATATTTTTGGATTTTAGTTGGGAGGATTAGAATGAAGAATGGATAGATATATGTGTGGAAGACTAGAGATTCTAAATATATTGATTTTTCCTACGAAGTAAGTATAGCAAAGAAAACATGCAAGTTCAACTAAGTTATTACCTTCACTAGACTAATTTAACAAAATCGGTTCTAGACACTCAGTTGTTCAATGATTCACCACAGAGCAACACATGAAATGACTTTTCTAAATCTAATGCAAATGAATTAAGATGATTATATAAACCTAGACAACAATATTACTATGCTTAGTACGGGTCACTCTCACATAGCCACATTTAGCAAGTTACCATTCCAAAAATGTTGGCTCACTAAACAACGTTAAAATCACAGATCCTGTGATTATAAACAATCTTGTTAACCTCGAAACTACTCTTAAAGTTAACTCAAAGGCATATAACTTGATTAATATAAAAAAACTCAACATGAAATATGCATTATGACACATAGACATATCATAAACTTCAAAGTAGAAAGTATAAATATAAAGTAAAGAAAAGTTGAAAGGTATGCAAGTGAAAGCTAAAGTTGACCAAACCATATCCACTCTTTAATGGAAGTCATCAATTCCCGCAATTCTTGCATCTGCTTTGAATTCAGTCTCGGCCCGTACGGAACCTCCGCTAGGATGCTATTCTTTGTGATATTGAACAAATGAATATTGAAGAACGAAAACTTTTATTGATAAGTGATTTGCAACTACACTTATACAACAATCGCTCGAATATGTAGAGAAATCTAGTGATTGAAACAAGGATTCGAATCACTTAAACATTTTCTCGCTAACACTTATGAACGTAGCGAAAACTAAATAATTTCACTCTCTATCTACGCACACACTATATCTCTCACTTTCTCTAATTCCAATGCCATGAAATTTTTGAGGTTTGGAGCCTTGTTTATTAAGTTCAAAGGGTTGCGTCTATCCAAAAGAAGAGTTGTGTCCATTGGTGAAAGATTGCATCACTTCATTGTGATTGGTTGAGAAGCTTTAATCTTATCCATAATGGATAGGCATCTATTCATGATTGGTTAACTTCTGATAAGTGTCTTTTCATTGGTAGTTGATGGCGGTGGATCATTCTTATCTGGCGGTTAGTAGTTAAGAAGATTTGACTAAAAAACTATCCAAGTGGCGACCGCGATATACAAGTCGTGACCGTGAATCTTTGTTTGATAATTTTCTACTTCTGAAGTGTATCAAGTCATGACCACGAATTGTTGTCACGACCGTGAATTGTGTTTTTTCTTCAAAATTCTTCTTGTAACTTCACCAATCTTCGACAGCTTCGATCCTAAGCCAAATCTTTAAGTTCCATGCATCTTTTCGCACCTTTTTCACTCTGTTTACATAGAATTTCACTTTAGATCATTTTACTCCCAAGATTTACCTAGTATCTGCATTTTTATATGAAGTATAAAAATGACTTAAACTATAGTGTTTAGTGTGTAAAATTATATTAATAATAAGTGTAATTATACGCTTATCAATGCTTTTCCTAGAGAGCTTGTCTATTTCATAATCTACATCTGTGTATCCTATAGGAGTGAAATTAGAGCTATTGGATACCCCAAACATACATCAATAGAACCTTGCAAATACTGGAAAATTCTCTTAATAGTTATAAAGCGAGATTCTATGGGAACAACTAATAACGCGCACAATAGCATATAGAGTATTAAATATAAATCCTACTAATAGTTAAGTAAAGGAGAGAACCAATAATATCTCTGTAGAACTTACTGTCAACAGGCTTACTAGTTCATCTTACTCAAGATTGTGTCAGTGGCCATAGGAGTAGACATTACCTTCGAATGATCCATAACAAACTTCTTCAAGAATTCTTTGGAATATTTTTCGTGGCTAATAAAAATTCCATCATCACTTTACTTGATCTATGATCCGAGGAAAAAGTTGAGGTCTCCCATCATTGATATTTCAAACTCTCTCTTCATCTACTTGATGAACTCCTTGCAAAGCTCCTCATCATTTGCTCCAAAAATGATGTCATCCACATAGATTTGGACTAGCAACACATCTTCCTTCCTTCGCTTGATAAATAGAGTTATATCTACTTTGCCTCTTTCATGGCCTTTGCTAAATAGGAAGTTGATTAGACTTTCATGCTAAGCATGAGGTTTCTGCTTCAATCTGTAGAGAGCTTTCTTCAGTTTGAAGACATGTTCAAGATTCTCCGCATCTTTAAAGCTTATGGGCTAGCGAACATAAACTTCATCTTGAATGAAGCCATATAGGAAAGCACTTCTTACATCCATTTGAAATAGTTTGAAATTCATATGGGATGTAAAAAGCACATAGAATCCTAATTACATCAAGATGAGCAACAGGTGCATAGGTCTCATCATAATCAATTATTTCTTACTGGTTGTAGCCTTCAACAACAAGCCTGGCCATGTTTTGACAACAACACCATCTTCATCAAGCTTGTTCTTAAAAACCCATTTGGTGCCAATGATTAATGTTCCTTTGGGCTTAGGAACTAGATCCCAAACATCATTACGCTTGAACTAATCCAATTCCTCTCACATCACTATTATCCAGTACTCATTTTTCTACATTTTCAAACTTCCTGGGTTTAATCAATGAGATGAAAGCTGGATGGCTCATCATCCTACTAAGTTAACCTCGTGTCATCACTAAGTTATGAACATCATCTACAATACTCTCGATTGGGTGATTGCGATGAGTTATAATCTCTCTTGGAAGACTTAAATCTACAATGGGAGTCTCTACATTGGGTTGTTGCTATTGAGGTTGATCTTCTGCTTCGTTGAAGTTGATTGAGAGATCTTCATTAGCTTTAACTTCCTCAATTTTTGGCTCTTATGTTGGGTTGAGAAGCATAGAGAGTGGTATGTTGAGTTGATTCTCTAGTTTGATTACTCCTTCATCTTTATCGATGGATGTCTATCTGCATTGTTAGTTTCATCAAAATCCACATGCATAGACTCCTCTAATAGAACAGTTCTCTCGACATATATTCTATATGCTTTGTTGTTAATCGAGTGACCCAGAAATATATATCTTCATCAAGAATGGGAATTAATTTAATTTTCTTGACTTCTCTTGTTCATTTTTGGGGGGCTTTAACTCATGACTATGTATTTATATGTGAGGTTTCTAAGTGAATATTGTAATAATGAATTTATTTATGATTATATTTTGCTGGTTTATGCTTCTATTTTGCTAGTTTATACCCTCTAAACTGTTGATTTATGCTTCTTATCTATTTATTTATGATTATGATATTCTCCAATATAGCTTCGTAGTAGTGTTGTGTCAATAGTTATAGTTGATGTTATTGCTTTGTTGTTGTTTAGGAACTGCGAGCAGTTTAGATGGAAACTTTGATCAATTCATTTCTTCTCAGTAGTAAGGGAATGGTTGGAATGCCTTTATTCAAGTGATCAATTCATCGCTGGGGTAAATGCATTTTCCACTTTCATTGAAGGAGTCTAATTGAGGTATCCTCGCAAAATATGTCTTTTCAATATTGGCATTATCATAAAATGGTCTTCGATCACCTCATTTTCAATGGACCTTCACCAACATATACCCAATTAATCTATGATGTTTCAACCATTGATTCTAAAAACAATATCGATGGTATGGAGTCTTACATATCAACGTTGTTTGGAGATGACCTCCATACGATGTTGAAGGTAACTTATCAGGATGCGATCAACCATTAAAAATGAAAGAAGGGCTACATAAAGGAGTCAATGCAGAAGCACAAAAGTTTTATCCATTAGTTGATGAAGGAAAACAACCTTTATATCTAGGCTACCCAAATTTCTCTACTTTGAGTTTCCTTGTCTATTTTTACCATGCCAAGTGTTAATATAGAATGAGTGAGACATGTTTCACTATAATAATGGAACTATTGAAGCACGCTTTCCCTCATACCAACATACCATAATCCTTTAATCATGCAAATAGTACCATAAAAGATCTAGGTCTTGACTACCAAAAGATTGATGCGTGTCCTTGTTCACAAGGTTTCGACTCTAATAACTCCTAGGATTTTTTATTTACTAATGAAGCCAAAAACCTTGTCTCCCACTTTCCTACCGATAAGATATAAGTTTAAAATACGAACAGGTGTTGTCATTACCGCTTATCTAAATTGAAAAATGGTGACCACTGCAAGTATACAGTTACGATGTAGTTTTAAAAGATATCGATCCCACAAAGAAGGGCTAGCTCTAAAGATCAACAAGAAAAATGGAATAAAGAAAATAAAATATTTTTGAATTTTAGTTGGGAGGATTAAAATGAAGAATTGATAGATATATGTATGAAAGACTAGAGATTCTAAATATATAGATTTTTCCTACGAAATAAGTATAGCAAAGAAAACATGCAAGTTCAACTAAGTTATTACGTTCACTAGACTAATTTAACATAATAGGTTCTAGATACTCAGATGTTCAATGATTCACCATAGAGCAACACATGAAATGACTTTTCTAAATCTAGTGCAAATGAATTAAGATGATTATATAAACCTGGACAACAATATTACTATGCTTAGTACGGGTACTCTCACATAGCCACATTTAGTAAGTTACCATTCCAAAAATGTTGGCTCACTAAACAATGTTAAAATCACAGATCCAGTGATTATACACAATCTCGTTAACCTCGAAACTACTCTTAAAGTTAATTCAAAGGCATATAACTTGATTAAAATAAAATACTCAACACGAAATACGCATTATGACACATAGACATATCATAAACTTAGAAATAGAATGCATAAGTAGAAAGCAAAGCAAAGTTGTAAAGTATGCAAGTGAAAGCTAAAGTTGATCAAACTTTATCCACTCTTTAATGGGAGTCGTCAATTCCCGAAATTCCTGCGTCTGCTTTGAATTCGATCTCGGCCCGTACAGAACCTCCGCTAGGATGCTATTCTTTGTGAATATCGAACAAACAAATGTTGAAGAATGAAAACTTTTATTGATAAGTGATTTGCAAGTACACTTATACAACAATCGATCGAATATGTAGAGAAATCTAGTGATCGAAACAAGGATTCGAATCACTTAAACATTTTCTCGCTAACACTTATGAACGTAGCGAAAACTAAATAATTTCACTCTCTATCTATGCACACACTATATCTCTCACTTTTTCTAATTCCAATGC
>CATIWQ010099909.1:0-36953 GCA_949673415.1 Euphorbia schlechtendalii | reverse complement strand
GAAAACTTTTATTGATAAGTGATTTGCAAGTACACTTATACAACAATCGCTCGAGAATATAGAAAAATCTAGTGATCGAAATAAGGATTCGAATCACTAAAACATTTTCTCACTAACACTTTTGAATGTAGCCAACTCTCTATCTATACACACACTATATCTCTCTATAATTGCACTCTAATGTTCTCCTCTCTGGTGGTGTACAAAATTTGTAAGGTTTAGAGCCCTATTTATAGAGTTCGAAGGGTTGCGTCTATCCAAATGAAGGGTTCTGTCCATTAGTGAAAGATTGCATCATCTTCATTGTGATTGTTTGAGAAGCTATGATTTAATCCACAATGGATAGGCATATTTTCATGATTGGTTGACTTTTAATAAGTGTCTTTTCTTTGGTAGTTGATGGAGGTTGATGGTGTTGATCATGCTTATCTAGCAGTTGGTAGTTAAGAAGATAAAACTAGAAAACCATCCAAGTCACGACCGTAATATACTTGTCACGACCATGAATCTTTGATTGGTAGAATTCTATTCTAAAGAAGAATAAGTCGGGACAGCGAATGTTTGTCACGACCGTGAAATGCATTTTCTTCAGAATTCTCCTTGCAACTTTACTGATATTTGACAGCTTCGATTCTAAGCCAAATCTTTGAGTTCCACGCATCTTTTTCACTCTTTTTTCATAGAATTTCATTTTAGATCATTTTACTCCTAAGATTTACCTAGTATCTGCATTTGCATCAAAAACAACTACATAACACATGAAATCTTTTATATGAAGTATAAAAATGACTTAAAACATAGTGTTTAATGTTTAAAATTATAATGATAATAAGTGTAATTATACACTTATCACAACTCTCATCTCAGCGCGCTCTCGGCCCATCGCATCCGTGTCATCCTCTCACAACGACGACTCCTCTAGGGATTTTTCTTAAACTTTTTTTCAAAGGTTTTAGATTTTGGATAAGTGCTGAAAATTATTGATCACATTATTCTGTATTTTCTTAATTATGACATATTCGTAATTTCGCATTGCAATAGAGGGGATTAGCCCCGTAAGTCTAAGGTACCCTATTACCACAAAGCTTTCTCTTGTACTTATCTTCTTCCTTGAGAAAAGATAGTAGTTGAGCAGGTGGAGCACTTGTTGCCATATCGCACGTACCTCCCTCGTTAGAACCCATTTGGGGAGAGGCTTGGAGTGTATTTTAGTGCAACAAGAACCTTCGACATCAACAACCTATCTACAAACCTCATGTAAATAAACCATAGGCATTTTCCCTAGGGTTTTACCCAACAAATGACCATGCGTTATATTTTCCTGCAAGTTCTCTCCTTAGTATCCTTGTGGTACTAAGATGAACCAAACTTAGGATGGAGACTAGCCAAAAACCCTACATGCGGGGAGTTGTATGATTGGAAGTTGGATATTATATGTTATGTGCTATGTGTTTACCGCTTTCTGATTGGAAGTTGGATATTATGTGCTATGTGCTATGTGTTTATCGCATTCTGATTCATCATGCATTGTACAAATGTTCCATGATAACCACAAATCTTAATGCAAACACTTGAACGCACACACTCATGACATTAAATGAACATATCATGTTATCATCAACATGATGCCAATTTGGTATCACTCATACTTAGGATTTAGTTGACACTCGTGATTGTGTCACCATAGGATAACATGAAAACAATTAGAATCATGTAACATCACTTACACTTTTTCAGCGTGACGTCCACATGATGTCCGACTCTTAAGAATAACCTACCCAAATCTTTGCGCGATGCCCACTTGGCACCCGATTTATAGCCCTTCCGGGGCAAAAGCTAAGCCCACATGGGGCAAACTTATTTTAAAAAAAACCATACCTTACCAAATCTTCAAGGGTATACGCTTAATACCCGAACCATCCGCCCACACGGGGCAAAGATTCATGAATCTCCTCATACCCTCAAATAGCAATGACCACACAAGCATCTGAAACTCCGCCCTAATTGGGAAAAATAACCAAATAATTCATGCAATAGCTACATACGGTGGTTATTTTCATCTTATTCAATTTCATCAAGGTATCTCGCACTGCTTACTCGAATAATTTTAACCTCCTCATTCCATGAGACCTAGTCAGAGTAAGAAATCTCAAATTACTAACCTATGACCACACGTTAATTTGGTCACCTCATACACACCATTCATGTTACAATGTTATACCGACATCATACAGACCTCAAGTCCATCCCCAAGGGTTGGATTTTCATTTTCACCTATTTTTATTTTATCTAATGACTAACTGGTTTGCTTCAAATGGATTGATAAACACATTATTTATCTCACATCATGACATGCTAACCCCTTGTGAATGCAACCATAACATTAAGCATCTTACGCATTTTCCGCATCACGAATCATGTCATGAATCTCAAATGCATGGTCTGATCTTCTGCTTGTCTATCTTAGCTTGGAAAAGGCATGCTCACCACTTGGTCCGCATCTCTCTGATCATGGCTAATCTAGAGGGGGTTCCATACACTGACTCAAGTGAAGACTCAGGTTCAGATTCGAATTCAGTTTAACGGGTGACTCTAAATCTTAATAGCATGGCCTATCCACAAGACGGAGTTGTAAAAGGGGATCACCCCTCCCTTACGGGACAGAACTCTCAACAGACACATCAGTTGCCGGTGAGCACCGAAATTACAGCTACCCTTATAGCCTTTGCAAATGGTGAACAACTAGCATTGCTTATTCCCTAGCATGACAGGAGGGTTCATGATGTGGTGTCCAACCGGAGGGCTACCCATAATAATGGCAGTCCGACTAGTCAACCAAGAATAGGTGAACCTTCCACCTCTCACACGGTGCACCCAGCCCCTATGACCTTTTACTAGTTTGGGGTAGGACAGAGTCAGCTAAACTAGAATCAGGCTCAAAATGGTCAACAAGAATATAACTTTGCAAATCCTTTCTAGTAGGAATCCGAGAACCAATTCTTCACGGGGAAGCTTGCCCATCCAGCATTCGTACCAATGCTTTTTTTTCAAGGAATAACCCAATAGCCTATTCCTAGTTGGAGTATGTCAATGGCCTAACAGTTCCAGGCACCTTAACTACCCAATTTTGCAGTATATCCCCAAGGGAAATATAACTCTTATCCAAGCGCAGGGAATGACATCCTTCAACAACCAAGAATGGGGGAATTATGGCAATAGTTCGTAGCCACTCATGGTGGCCATCTCATGAATCCATACTCGGTGCAACCAATAACTGGGGATGAAGATAGCTTACCACCAAACTTTGTGATACCGCAATTTGAAAAGTATGTGGGCTTTGGAGACTTGCGTGCTCACTTAATGCATTACCAAATGGTAATGAGGGCATTAAGGGCCAACGAATGGATGATGGCTAAGCTCTTCATTATCACCTTGGGCCACACAGTCAATGAATGGTACAGCCACCTTTCGCTGGACATAGAAACTAATTAGAACATCCTTGCTCAGTCTATGATGGGGCATTATGGTTTCAACACTCAAATGGAAACCATGATGCAACATCTAGAGCTATAAGGCAAGAGAAGTGGGAGAGCTTAAGATCTCACTATGCACGTTGGATGGCTACATAGGTCAGGCTTTGAGCTCGCTTAACTCTACCAGAGATGATAACCATGCTTTTGGATGGCACACTGCCATCTTACAAGAACAAGTTTGGGTCAAACATCTTTTCGAGCTATCAAGAAGTGTTTGAGAAGGCGGAGATGATAGAGCACTTTGAATCCATGGACACATCTGGGAGGGCACTAGTATCGAAAGATAACCAATGGATGATTATATAATAAATTGGCTTTTAGCTACTTTACCCATGAGGCTTTTGAATTTCCAAATAAATTGAAGTTTGTTTACTTGCTTGATATTCTATTGATGACATCACGCATTCTCATAAGCATATCCATAATGTTTTTAGCACATGTTACAAACCATGTCATGAAATTAATTTGGGTATAAATGTATTCCCCCAAAGTTATAATAAGTTTAAATGATTTGACTCTTGAGGGAAAGTAAGAGACAAATACATGTACTTAGACAATGCATGATAGCATTTACCTCACTAAAGATATAAGATCTAAAGAAAGATCTCCAAGCATGAAACATCCACTGACTATTGAATCAGTCAATCAAAGGATCGAAGCACGCAAAGATTAGAATGATCAAAGCAAGAATAAGACCAAAACGTCAACAAAGCAGATTAAACAATCGAAGCAATGTCAAAGACACAAAGAAGGGGTCAGACCTTTGAGCGCATCGTATGGCTCACCACCATTTGTAGGGAAATAATACCCCAGAAGGGCTAAATAGCTGGCACAATGCCAAATACACAAAGAAGGAGTCAGATAGTTGAGCACGTCAACAACTCCATCACATGGCTCACCAGCACTTATGGGCCGATTACTAAATTGTGGAAGGAACATCATTAAACAAAAAAATGTTCACCCTCAATGAATCAAGCTACACATATTGTTGGAGTACAATTGAATCATCACATAAACCTCCAGCTTGCAAAGCAGCATGAGCGCCAACTGATTAGAAATGCTGAACTAGATAACAATTGAAGTCGTGGACATGGACGGTAATCGATCTACCAAATCAACCAAGTCTTGCCCAATTGCTATCACACATAGGTGAAAGAAATAAATCAATATAAAGCATTACCAATAAAAAATAAAGTAGCCTGTCAATTAGCACTTCGCTAGTTGAGCAAAAATTAGGGCCTCGAGAGAACCACATTGGTTAGAAAACTTGAGAGGCCTAATCAATGGCACGAGTCAAATGATTCGAAACATTTATACCCATGTTAATTCATTAATGAATTATCATTTTTGTTGAACCTTTATGCATAAGCTTATTTTGATTGCTCGGATGCCAATGGTAGAATATCGCAAGTAAACATTCAAAAATGAAAAAAGAAGAAAGAAAAAAAATTAGTCTGCTGGATTGAAAACCTGAAAGGGCGGTCCAAGCAAATATTAAGACAAAGTTCAATAGATTAAAAACCCATAAGGGCTGTCTATGCAAAAATTAGAACCAAAGAAATATCAAATTCATCATCTCATCCTCAGAACTATACATGACATCATCGCCTATATGGTTCAGGATCAACGACTCATCCAAACCCTCCTCAAACAAGATCGAAGCTCTGAACTCAAATCTGATTCAACTAACCCAGGGTCGTCACTCAGAGGAAGTCATCCATTGAATCCCTAACAAGATAAATCCTTAGGGAAACCATGCTCCATTACAAGAGAAGGCTCTTCAATGAATGAAGCCCATAACGCCTACAATAGATGAACATACATCATGCGATAAATATTGTCCATTCATTCATTACATACACATCATGTTATTTACAGGTTAAGACAATGCCAAACTGGGGCAACACCGTCCTTGTAAACAAGAAATTCCACCTCCACTTGAGGAACCTACAAACATCAGAAAGGATGATGGCCCACTCAAGCTTGAAGTCCATTACATCACAAAAACCTCCTAAAACAACGGAGTTGTTTTTGGGACATCCTTGAATTTTCATTAAACTCATTTATTCATCATGCTTTAATTTTTTATTAAAGGGGCAAAAATTTTTACTTTACATAAACTCATTCAAATAATTAAAACATTCATCATAAAATGTACTAACATTAAACTTCTTCTCAAGGAAACAAGTCAACATCCTACTAAGGAAAATCGAAATACAACCGAAGAAGGAAACGATTGCCAAATACTAAAGGGACATCGCGGAAAGAAACAGTCGACCCTCCCGCAAAGGGGCATCAAGCACCAAGGGATTACGAAGAAAGAAATGGACAATCCCATGAGGACATTGTGCCAAAAAGGAAGGCCCACATCATCACTAATCAGGGATAAAGAAGTCACTAGTCGGACCAGTCAGGTATATTCTCAATCCCTCTACTCCATTTCGTGTGATCACACTAGTTATAAAACCAGCGATGATCACACGAGTGGTAGCTTTGAGCACAGGATTTTATACCATCTCACGAGTTCAATGATAATGGCTTTTCGGGATTTTTATCCTTGAATTACACAATTTTCGATTATCTGAAGATCTTCGAATGAGAATGTCCCTGGTCGCCAACTTTAAAAATTTGATTTAGTGAAAATTAATTTATTGAAAATCTTTTTTAAAAAAATTATATTTTAAAAAAGTAAAATTTTAAAAAAATCAGAGAACCACAGAATCGGTCTTGCCAGACGTCTGGAGAGGCAAACCTCGCCAGAAGTCTAGCGAGGCTCGCTAGAGTTCAGGCGAGCCTTGCAGACCCTTGCCAGAAATCAATTTGTTTCCTTTTGGATTTTTCAGGTTTTTTCGCCTATAAATATTCATGGAATTTTCAGTATTTAGGGACCCCGAAATTTTTAGAAAAAGTCCGATTTTCTCAAGAAGAACAACACAAAAAATATTTTCTTACATTCAGATCCATAACATGTTTGGATTCCGAAACTTTATAATTTTCAAATAAACTTTCTTCTATTTCTATTTCTTCAAAAATCCTCAGATATTCACTGGTCTAAAACAAATTTAGAACCCGAGTCTGATTATCTTTTGGATAAATAAACATTTATTTTCCACTCCAAACCACAACCTTAAAAACTAACGAGGAACGCTCCCAATTCAAACGGATACGCCGAAGTGGATTCACACTGAAAGTGTAAGCCTTTGAGTTCCTAGAGTTGCTTATTTTGTACTCCTTGTATTTTTCTTTATTTCATTTTACATGTGGACCTAGGGATTGTTTTTTATTATTATGTAAATATTGTTTTAATGTTTCTTTTTCATATTTTGTTTCTTTTATTTAATGGAGATATTTGTTAGAATTCCCCCATGAAGGAAATAAAAAATCTATTCCGGGATAACAGTCCTCACACTTTTGCCATGCTAGCATTTTCACTAATTAAAATGAGCAACCAACGTGTTAATAAAAATGAATCTTTTTATTTCTAAATAAGAACTTTCAATTGTTGATATTTTAATTAGGCCGCACGGGCCTCGCCGAAATCAAATCGAACATATGTGTAAATGATGTGTTATACCCTGTGCTAAACTTTGTGGATGCGGGTAGATTAGGATTAGATGTATGTTTAGGATTTTATTTTTCCTTCAGGTATCGCAATTTCAATTATATTTTTTTGGGAAATGTAATTAATAGATTAGGCAGGCGGTTGCATCCCCCGAGGTTTTGTAATTTTAATCTTTACTTTTCCGAATTTATTTGCCGCTTTATTTATGGTTTTATGGCTTTCTAACTATATGTGAATCATGCATTATAACTCGAAAATGACATAAGTACGAATATGCACAATTAAGAAATACAGTTTTCTGTAGATGTAATATAATGTTGATCCAATAAGAAATAAACAACTTATTCCGAACCCGAATCTCTGCGTCTTAGTGGGCTGTCCCCCGGACGTTAAACCTCACAAGACATTAATTCCTAGAAGAGCTAATCCAGGTGGCGATTCTACACTAAGAGATGACGGATTCGGGTTTTGACAATAAAAAATGTTTCTCGCTTTCTCTTTCAAACATCAAATCCTCGACCGGTACATTTTGTTTTCACTCAAACACCCTGGTGGACTGCGCATGTCATCTTAGCGCACTCTCGGCCCATCGCATCGGTGTCGTCCGCTCATAGTGGCAACTACAATGGAGATTTTTCTTAAACTTTTTTCCAAAGGTTTTAGATTTTAGATAAGTGCCAAAAATTTTTATCACATTATTTCGTATTTTCTTAATTATGACATACTCATAAATTCGCATTATAATAGAGGGGATTAGCCTCTAAGTCTAAGGTACCCTATTACTGCAAAACTTTCTCTTATTCTTATCTTCCTCCCTAAGAAAAGATAGTACTTGAGCGGGTGGAGCACTTGTTGCCATATCACATGTACCTTCCTTGTTAGAACCCATTTGGAGAGAGGTTTGGAGTGTATTTTAATGCAACAAGACCCTTCTACATTAACAACCCATTTACAAACCTCATGTAAATAAACCATAGGCATTTTCCCTAGGGTTTTACCCAACAAACGACCATGCATTATACTTTCCTACAGGTGCGCTCCTTAGTATCCTCGTGGTACTAAGATGAACCAAACTTAGGATAGAGACTAGCCAAGAACCCTACGCGTTGGAGTTGTATGGTTAGAAGTTGGATATTATGTGTTATGTGATATGTGTTTACCGCTTTCTGATTCATCATGCATTGTACAAATGTGCCATGCTAACCACGAATCTTAATGCAGACATTTGAGCGCACACACTCATGCTATTAAATGTGCATATCATGTTGTCATCAACATGATGCCAATTTGGTGTCACTCATACTTAGGATTTAGTTGACACTTGAGATCGTGTCACCATAGGATAGCATGAAACCAATTGGAATCATGTAACATCACTTACCCTGTTTTAGGGTGACCTCCACATGATGTCCAACTCTTAAGAAAAACCTACCTATATCTTTACGCGATGCCCACTTAGCAGGCTCCCGATTCACAGCCCTTCCGGGGCAATTATACACACCAAAAGACTAAACGAGGCAAAACAAAAACCATGTCTTCCCACATTAAGGCGATATTTAGTTGATGTCCTAACCTAAGCCCACATGGGTGAACTTATTTACAAAAAAACCTTACCTTACCAAATCTTCAAGGGTATATGCTTAATACTCGAACCATCCACCCACAGGGGGTAAAGATTCATCCATCACCACATACCCACAAATAGCGATGACCACACAAGCATCCAAAACTCTAGCTTAGGGTAAAATAACCAAATAATTCATTCAATAGCTACATATGGTGGTTATTTTCATTTTATTAGATTTCATCAAGGTATATCGCACTGCTTACCCGAAATAATTTAAACTCCTCATTCCATGAGACCTAGTCATAGTACAAAATCTCAAATTATTGACCTATTACCACACGTTAATTTGGTCACCTCATATACACCATTCACGTTACGAGGTCACACGGACATCATACAGACCTCAAGTCCATCCCTAGGGGTTGGATTTTCATTTTCACCTATTTCTATTTTATCTAACGACTAACCAATTTGTTTCAAATGGCTTGACAAACACATTATTTATCTCACATCATGGCATACTAACCCCTTATGAATGTAGCTATAACATTACACATCTCACGCATTTTATGCATCACGAAATCTCAAATACCTATTATGAGCTTTTGCTTGTGTATCTTAGCTTAGAAAGGGCTTGCTCACCACTTGGTCCAAAATCTCTCCAATCTTGGCTAATCTAGAGGGGGTTCCATACATAGACTCAAGTGAAATGTCGAGTTCAGATTCGGATTCAATTCAACGGGTAACTCTGAATCTTGATAGCATCACCGATCCACAAGACGAAGTTGCAGAAGGGGATCACCCCTCCCTTACAGGATAAAACTCTCAACAAACACATCAGACATCGATGAGTGCAAAAATTGCAACTTCCCTGACAGCCTTCGTAAATAGTGAACAACTTGAATTGCTTATTCACCAACATACTGAAAGGGTGCATGATGTGGTGTCTAACACCAAGGGCTACCCTTAATAATGGCCTTCTGACTAGTCAACCTAGAGTAGGGGGAACTTCCACCTCTCATATGGTGCACCCATCCCCTATGGCCTTTTACAGTTCAAGGCAAGACAAAGTCAGCTGAACCAGAATCAGGCTCAAATTGTCCATCCACAATATAACTTTGCAAATACTTTCCATTAGAAATCTGAGAACCAATTCTTACTAGGGAAGCTTGGCCAGCCAATGTTCACACCAAGGCCTTTTTTATCAAGGAATGACCCAATAACCTATTCCTAGTTAGAGTATGTCAATGGCCTCACAGTTCCAGGCACCTCAAATGCCCAATTTTGAGGCATTTCTCTAGGGGCAATATAGCTCTTATCCGAGCGTAGGGAATGACATCCTCCAATAATCAGGAATGGTGGAATTATGGCAATAGTTCTTGGCCACTCACGGTGGCCATCTCATGAATCCATACTCAGCACAACCGACAATCGGGGATGAAGATAGCTTGCCCCCAAACTTTGCGATGCTGCAATTTGAAAAGTATGTGGGCTTTGGAGACCCACGTGCTCACTTAACGCATTACCAAATGGTAATGAGGGCATTAAGGGTCAGCGAGCTGATGATGGCTAAGCTCTTCGTCGTCACCTTAGGCTAACTAGTCAATGAATGGTACAGCCACCTTCTGCTGGACATAGCTACTGATTGGAACAGCCTTGCTCAGGCTATGGTGGGGAATTATGGTTTCAACACTCAAATGGAAACCACGATGCAACATCTAGAGGCTATAAGGCAAGAATAGGGCGAGAGCTTCAAATCTTACTATGCGCATTCAATGGCCACACAAGTCAGACTTGGAGTTCGCTTAACTCTACCAGAGATGATAACCAAGCTTCTGGATGGCACACTTCCATCTTACAAAAACAAGTTTGGGTCGGACATCTTTTCGAGCTATCAAGAAGTGTTTGAGAAAGCGGATAGGATAGAGCACTTTGAATCCATGGACACATCCGGGGGGGCACTAGTACCAAAAGATAACCAATGAATGATTATGTAATAAATTATCTTTTAGTTACTTTTCCCATGAGGCTTTTGAATTTCCAAGTAAATTAAACTTTGTTTACTTACTGGATATTTTATTGATGACATCACGCATTCTCATAAGCATATACATAATATGTAAGCCATTTTTTTGTAAGAGATGGACTCTTCACTTCCTATCTTCAGAGCAAATCTTTCATCTCTTAGGTTTAGGAGTTTGGTGAGGTATGTCTGAGTGATAATAATCTCCTTCCCTTTAACTGTGGTTTTTAGTTCTTCTTCACTAATAATGCATTTCTACATGTTTTTGTAGATTTCCACTACCAACTTGGGGAAATTTTTCTCCTTTAACTTTATCTATGTTCCCAGGTTATGCTTCTTAATGGTTTCTTTATAAGGAGATGATACAAGAAACACATTGTCTCCAAGGTGTCTTTGAGGAATTATGGTATTAGGATTTAACCTGTATCAAATAAGAGCAAAGGTCTTTAAGGGGATTTGGATAATGATTTGGTTAGATTTCTTGGGTACCATTTTTAGAGTGTATACAAGAGATTAACATAGAGATTATGGATTAGAGATGAAAACTCTGAGATTTTGAGAATTCGAGAGAATTTGGTAAAGTATTCTAAAGATGAATAGTTAATGTTAATTTAGAATGCCATTTCAAAGGGATAGGAGGGTAATTTACTTTAAATAAATTGTGACGGTTACAATATTTATCTTCTAAAATGTACGTAGGTTTCATAGGTATTAACTGACTGTAGAATTCGAATGGTTTTTTCTTAGGATCCGCAAATATTTTGGGTTTTTTAATTTTGAATTTGGCACGATTCATTGGTTATGTCTTCTAGCTTGTTGAATAAAATTCTTCAAATGATTAGTTGCTTTTGAGTGATGTTGATAATAAGACTTCTTTTGAGACTATAGTCTGCTTCTAAGAAGATTTTACATAGGATTGCTCATATTTATTTCCCTTCTGATGAATGAAAATTGGTCTTTTCTGAGATATTTTGTGAAGATATCAAACCTTTCATCTTAAGTAGATATATAAACCAACTAGATATCTTACTTTAATACATGATCTCTGATGAAGTGATGCCTAATGTTGACATGCTTCATCCTGCTATGCTAAATGGGATTTTTGACAAATCAATATCACTTTTGTTATCGCATAATACCTCAATGCATTCTAACTTGATTCCATAATCTTCAAGTTGTTGCTTTATCTAGATGACTTGAACAACATAGCTTCCTACGACCAGATATCCTACTTCTATTGTGGATAATGGAATAGAAGTTTGTTTCTTACTGTACCAGGTGACAATGTTGCTTCTAAGGAAGTAATATCTTCTAGTAGTGCTTTTCCTTTCAAATTAGTCTCTTCCATAGTCTACATCAGTGAATCCTTTTAGGGAGAAGTCTCCATTACTAGGATACCATAACCTAGCTTCTATAGTTCCAAGGAGATACCTTAGAATTCTTTTGACTGCACTAAGATGAGATTCATTGGGATCACTTTGGTATCTTGCATAGTAGCACATAAAATAGTGAATATCAGGCCTACTTGCTGTTAGATATAGAAGGGATCCAATTATTCCTCAAAAGAGCTTCTGATCAACTTTCTTTCCTTTTAGATCTTTATTGAGAATTATGTTTGATTCCATAGGGGTTGACAATTCCTTTCCTTCTTCCATTCAAAATTTTTTCAGAATCTCCTTGGTATATTTTGATTGATTGATGAATATACTACTTCAACTTTGCTTGATTTGAAGTGCAAGGAAGAATGTTAGTTCTCCCATCATAGACATTTCAAATTCATTTTTCATTTGAGAGCTGAATTCCTTGCAAATCTTGTTATTAGTGGCTCCAAATATGATGTCATCAACATATATTTGTACAAGAAGAATATCTTTGTTTCTTCTTCTGATGAATAAGGCTGTGTCTATTTTTCCTTTGATGTAACCTTTTGAGATAAGGAAGCTTGTTAATCTTTCATACCTAGCTTTGGGAGCTTGTTTAAGACCATACAAAGCTTTCTTCAACTTAAATACATGGTAGGGATGATTTTCATCTTCAAATTCAAGTGGTTGCCTCACATATACTTCTTCTGAAATGACTCCATTGAGGAATACACTTTTGACATCCATTTGATAGAGCATGAAGCACATCTGAGATGCGAAGGCACAGAGGATTCTTATAGCTTCAATTCTGGCTATTGGAGAAAAAGTTTCATCATAATCAATTCTCTCTTGTTGATTATATCCTTGCGCAACAAGCCTTACCTTGTTTCTCACTACCTTTCATTCTTCATCCAGCTTATTTTTGAAGACCCACTTAGTTACAATGATGGATTTATTCTAAGGTGTTAGAACTAAATTACAAACATCATTTCTGGTGAATTGATCCAACTCCTCTTATATAGCCATCAACCAGCTTTCATTATGCTCAGTATCTTCAAATTTTTTTGTTCAATGATTGACATGAAGGCTGGATGGCTTGTCATTCTATTGAGTAGTGAGAATAGGATTCTAAGGTGCAGTAAGGATTAGTCTTTTTGGATGGCCCTTCTTGGTTCTTAATTCTTTTAGAAGATCATTGTTAGATGAGTCTTCTTTTGCTGAAGTTGATGGTTAACTTTGAGTTCCATTAGTGAAGTTCAACTCAAAAGGTTCATCCTTTGTTAAAGGTTCCATTAGTGAGTATTCTTGGTCTAGGGATTGTTTGTGTGAGATATGTTCTCCAACATCCTTTGAACCATTTCTTCTTCATGCATGGTTAGTCTCATTGAAATCTACATGTACTGACTCTTCAAGGGAAGTTATTCTTTTGACAAAGACTCTTAATTCTTTTATGTGTTGAGTAACCAAGAAATATTGTCTCATCAGATTTAAGATCAAATTTTCCTAGTTGTTCTTTGTTTTTAAGCATAAAACATTTACATCCAAAGGCTTTGAAGTACATAATCTTTGCTTTTCTTCCCTTCTAGATTTCATAGGGAGTTTTATCATTTATTGATTTTATTTTAACTCTGTTAAGGATGTAACAAGAGATATTTAAAGCTTTTGTATAAAAGTACTTAGGTAAGTTATTATCATTAAGCATTGATCAAGCCATTTCAACTATAGTTATGTTCTTTCTCTCAACAACTTCATTTTTTTGTGGAGTGTGAGGAGCAGAAAAGTTGTGCTCAATGCCTTTGGCATCATAAAATGCAGCAAACAACTTATTTTTGAATTCTCAACCATGATCACTTCTAATTTTTAAAAGTAAGACATTTTACTCAACATCAATTCTATTGCATAGTCTGGAGAAACCTTCATATGCTTCGTCCTTGCTATTGAGCAAGACTGCTGGTTAATCAAGATAGTAATTGAACATGCAATTATTGCAAGGTGGAATTCCAAAACTTAAAAATTAACCTACAGATCTACTAAGCATGCCATGATTGATATAATCTAAGTTAAAACATCTCATAGATGCTTTTAGGTTTATAAAGCTTATAAAAGAAACCTAGCATCTAAAGATTGAAGCATTACCAGTTGATGTGTGCATTCTCTCTTTTGGTAGCGATGTTCCCTTTGAGTAATTTGACAACACTTTGTTAGCATGAGCTTCCAAACTAGGAGAGCCTCTATGATTGATCCACATAAATCTTCACCGACCAAAACCTTGTTGAGGAAGAACTCGTTAGTAGACACAGCTGCTAGACCACTTGAAAACTAACTCGAAAATAATCTGGAAGCTTTAAAAGGAATTCTTCGATTGTTTGGAGAAACTCATGAAGGATCTCACACAACAAAAGATGAAGAGGGAGTCAAATCCAGAGAGAAAATCTAAGCTTAAAGCTATTTTCAAGTGTGAATAAAGAGAGGAGTCGGAGGCCTATATATAGGGAAAAGGGGGAGTGTTAAACTCCCCCTCAATAACTAGATGGGATGGGAATATTCCCATCCCATCCTAAAGAGGTTAGCCACGTGGGTCAAGGTGACCTGCGGGCAAACCCACGTGGGTTGCAAGGCAAGCCCTTGCAGGCTTGCCTTGCTTTACAGCAAGCTTAGGCTTGTGACCTACGCAATCGCTGCCATGGGCAGCACTTGCGTGCTTGCAAACCACTAGTGTGTGAGCTTACCCCACGCCTCACGAGGTAGCCACGTAGGCCCCACTTCGAATAACCCGTGTTCATTTAAGGCCCACTCGCAACAGGAAAAATTCCCTTGCTCCGCTCTATGTAATTTTCCCTATTTCCTCTTTATTCATTTTAATTATTAATTTGACCTAACTAATTAATAATTCATCTAAAATATTCGACAACTTGTATTTTCGACACAGACCCAGTCTGTAGGTTCTTTACTTAGTCCGATAAAGACCCAAAGTGTGTGACCTCATAGGACCCCAAAGTATTGAGCTGCTAGAGGTTAACCTAAACTTGGCTTCCAATCCGGGAACCTTTAGGCTCAGTATTCTAGACCAATTTGGAACCTGATAGCTCTAGACTATCAAATGGGCTTTCTAGGAAAGGCGTATAACCCCTTCATACTTAGAACATCACTTACTTGTGACTTGATTCGATTCTGCAGTAATAGCCAATACAATACACTCCTTCCATTAGGTTAAGTACCATCCAATTTATTGAACTTGGATTAAGTGTCAGCTCATGTAATAGCCGTAGATATCCTGGAATTAGACTTTTTCACGAAGAACACCACTCAGCCATTATGTAACAAGATTGACTAGAAACCTGTTCTATCAATCTTATACTTTGATCATAGGTTTATGAGTATGTCACTTCAACAAGGGGTCTTAAGTTACATCTCCCATTATATCACCATATCAGGAGCGATGGATCCCATCTTGACTACTCAGCTTACCAACATGTGATCATCACTATACCCGTAATCACCCGTATCATCCTGATCACCAAAGTATGAATAAGTATGACCCAAAGTATAGCAACTCCTACACAAGGTAACCAGTAACTCAGGTCTGAGGATACTTGTACTGCTACTGCAATCAGACATGACACCAACACATGGATATAGTTATTTCTGAGTGTCTATCTTATAGGGGTTTCCAATGTATTACCCATATACATTCATGTGTTAACTCAAGGTACCACCTTCAGCTCATGTGATCGACTGCTTAGATCTAATCCAAGGAGTAAGCTTACACATGCAAGTTTGAGCATTCCATTGATGTCCAGTCTCAATGAAACTATGACTAGGGATATTTAAACTATTCATAGTAACACGTATGTGTAGTTTTCACACCACATAGCTCCCACTATGTCCTCGCACTTTTATGCTATGAAGTAGTCATGAACTTTGTCTCATCAATGCGCATAAACATATTTAATATTATATATATATGATACCAGTCAGATACATAAATAAAAAGAAAGCACCGATAAGTAACAAAGATGCCTAAATTATTATTAATCACAATTTGAAAATGTTTGTACATTATTATTAATCATGTCTAACAATCTCCCACTTGCACTTGAGCCAATTTCCCATGTGCCTCATGCCATACTCGTTAACATGCTTGTCATGTTTAACTCGAGTCAATGGCTTATTTAACCCATCTACTAGATTATGATCCATCGGGATATATTCTAAGTCTATATCTTTCTTGGCTATTATCTCCTGAAAGAGATGGTGTTTTCTAAGTATATGTCCATTATTCTGACAATACCGTGGTTCCATTGCTTGAGCAATAGCCCAATTGTTATCGTAATAGACCACTATTTGATTTATAATGCTAGACACCACACCGAGATCACCAATAAATCCTTTAAGCTAGATAGCTTGGTTAGTCCCTTCTAAAGTAGCTATGTACTTAGATTCCATGGTTGAATCGGCAGTTGTATCTTATTTGAAACTCTTCCAAACAATTGCCCCTTAGTTTAACATAAATACATAACTTGACTAGGATTTATAATCAGCCCTGTCAAACTAAAAACTCACATCGGTGTATCCCTTCAAAGTGAGATCAAATTCTCCATATACTAAAAACATATCCTTAGTCCTACTTAAGTACTTGAGGATAGTTTTAACGGCCATCCAATTCTTCTCACCTGGGTCAAATTGAAATTTACTTATGACTCTCAACGCATGTGAGATATCAGGGTGATTGCATACCTTAACATACATGATGGAGCCTATCATTGAGGCATAGGGTATTTCATTCATGAGCATTCCCTCCTCTTGTATACTCAAACACTCAGATTTAGAAAGGTTAATCCTGTGAGACATTGGGAGATAATCCTTTCTTGACTACTCAAGGAAAAATCTAGCTAAAACCTTGTCTATGTATGTTCTTTGTGAAAGACCTAGCAGCCTTTTGGATCTATCTCGATAAATCTTTATACCAAGTATAAAAGCTACTTCTCCAAGGTCTTTCATGGAGAACTTCTTTGACAACCATGAATTAACTGTCTGAAGAAAAGGAATATTGTTTCCTATCAATAATATGTTTTCAACATATAATACAAGGAAAATGATCGCACTCCCACTAGCCTTCTTATATATATAGGGCTCATTAGCGTTTGACACAAAATCGATTTCTCAGATTGTCTCGTCAAACCTAAAATTCAAACTCCTCGATGCTTGCTTAAGTCTATCAATGGACTTCTATAATATGCATACCTTTGATCCATCGTTGGATGTAAAACCCTCGGGTTGTGCTATATACACATCATTGTCCAGATTCCCGTTAAGGAATGCTGTCTTCACATCCATCTATCAAATCTCATAATTGTAATGAGCAGCGATGGCAAGGAGTATCATGATAAACTATAGCATGGCCACCGATGAAAATGTCTCATCATAGCTAATGCCCTCTTTTTTATTGTACCCTTTTGCAACCAGCCTTGCTTTTTAGGTAACTATGTTACCGTCCATGTCAGTTTTCTTCTTGAAAACACACTTGCATCCTATGAGCCTAATCCCACTTAGAGCATCAATCAAGCTCTAGACTTGATTTTCATACATGGAGTCCATCTCTGACCTCATGGCTGAAAGCCATTTATCGAATTCTGAGCCTTCCATTGCTTCTTTGTAAGTCCTAGGCTCATCATCTTCCATAAGAAAGAGACGTCTATCATCAATGATGAGAAACCCATATCGCTCGAGAGCAATTAGAGCCCGGCCTAACCTACACAATGTCGATGCTATATAGGCTTTTTATGCTTACACTATCTTGTGTTACAAGTGTAGGTTTAATCAGTTGACTGTCTGTTTGATCTTCTTGAGTGCCTAACTGAAGATTTCTCCCACTAGCTTTCATAAGTATATGCTCCTTCTTAAGGAATTGAGTAGTTTTGGAAATAAGGGCTTTTTGTTCCTTGGGATCATAAAAGGTATACCCTATAATCTCCTTAGGGTAACCTACAAATAGACATCTATCAGACTTAACACCCAGCTTATCTGAATTTATCCTCTTAACATAAGTAGGACATCCCAAGATTCTCAAGTGAGAAAGAGCGGGTTTCTTTCCATACCATAACTTGTATGGAAATTGATCAACTAATTTAGAGGGCACTCTATTTAGAATATAAAATGCGCTCTCAAGTGCAAGACCCCAAAAGGATCTACTGAGTTTTTCTTGGCTCATCATGGACCGAACCATATCATGTAGGGTTTGATTCCTCCTTTCAGACACTTCATTGTGTTGGGTGTATAACGAGGTGTACACTATGATAAAATACCATAATATCTTAGATAATCCTGAAACTCTTGGCTTAAGTATTCACCACCTTGATCAGATTGAAGGGTTTTGATACTTTGCCCAAACTATTTCTCTACTTTAGTTCTAAATTCTTTAAATCTATCAAAACTTTCAGACTTGTACCTCATAAGGTACAAATAACCCTATCACGAGTAATCATCGATAAAGGTTATGAAGTAGACGAAACAGTCATGTGTCTTAACACTCATTGGACCACATAAATCAAAATGTATTATGTCCAGAGTACTAGTAGCACGCTGACCCTTCCCTTTGAAAGGTTTCCATTGGGCCTAAGTCTCCACATTTATGTAACTTAGTTAAGCGAGCCTCATTTATGTAGCCTAGATGACAATGCCATAAGTATGAGGATTTCTCATTATCTAATATTGATTTCTTAACAATGTTCATATTTAGAATTTTTGTTTTAGTATCTAGAACGTAAATGCCATCCATAGATATTCCACAAGCATAAAAAATATTATCACACTGAATTTGACATTTATTATAAGAAAATAAATTTCAAATTCTTTTGTTTCCAAACAAGCAACAGAAATAATATTCTTAGTGATAGAAGGAATATAATAGCAATTGTTCAAAACTAAAACAAGAGGCCACTAAACAAACGAAGGCTATATGTCCCTACAACTATCGCAGCAAATTATGTTCCATTTCCAACTCTCAGGTCCATTTGCCTCTTTGCAAGCCTCCTATTGTTCCTCAATCCCTACACAGAAGTACATATATGAGTACCACAACCAGTATCTAATACCCAAGTAGACTCATAGGGAACTGTAGAGAAACTCTCTATCATGAACATACCTGAAGTAGATGCCTCACTTAGCTTCTTATTCACTTGTTCAGAAATCTGAACTTTGCAATCCTTCTTCCAATGGCCAGCCTTACCACATCGAAAGCCGAAATTTGCAGTTTGTTTCTTACTTTTCTTCTTCTTACTGATTTTCTTCTTGGCACTCAAACCTTTTCCAAAATGGGACCCTCTTGTGAGCATGGCATTTTGTACCAGCTCGCGTGTTCAATGATGTTGGCTTTTCGGGATTTAATCCTTGAATCACACAATTTTCGATTATCCAGAGATCTTCAAATGGGAGTAGTCCTCGTCTCTAATTTCGTTTTATGGACTTAAATTACTAAGGAATTGAAAAAATTATAATTTAATAAAATTAAATAAAAAATATATTAAAAAAATACAAAAAATAAAAAAATATTAAAAAATCGAGGATCTACCTGGCCAGAAGTCTAGCAAAGCTAGCCTCGCCAGACTCATAAAGACTAATAAATCTAGAATGGTAAAAAAAATAAGAAATGAGTTTTAATAAATACCTCAATCCGAGAAAGATGGACCTGTGCCGGAAAGTCAGGGTCTAGCACCTCAACGGGAGTAATAGGAGTAAGTCCTAGCATGGTGTTACTCAATCTCAAGCCATAAGCATCATCGATATCCAAGGAGAAAAAGCTAGGCTGATCGGTAGATTGAGGACAGAGGCTAGAAGTAAACAGAATTGCCTCCCAACGACTTTTGACAACATCTCTCTAGAGAGAAGTAGGAGAGAAAGTTTATGGAGAGAGAGTGTGTGAGATAAAAGTGAGAAGAAAAAGAAAGGAGGGTGATATATATAAGAAAAATAAGTGGACACCACCTAATTATGTTCTCTAACAAAAATCTCCTAAACACCATGGAGCAATGCACAGGACACCATCGATTTCTTCCTAATTTAATTTTTTCCACCATGTTTAATTTTTTTTATTGAAGGGGCAAAACTTTTTTCTTTGCATAAATTCAATCAAACAATTAAAACAAAAATATATTTACCTTCTAATCATCTCTAATTTGTCACAGGAATTAAATCAGCATCTCATCAAAATCACATTTGGTCACCTTTGAAAAGGATTCAGGCACCTTACACTAACACATAATGACTGCAATCAAAGGAAGAAACACTAGTCTGTAAAAAATCACGCCAATGTAAGAAACGAACAAGTCATCCACATGGGACACCAATCAAGGATTCAGAATTGTCGACCACATCGATCAGGTATTTTCTTGATCCCTCCGCTCTTTTCGTTTGATCATACTAATTATTTAACCATCATTAATCACACGAGGGGTAGTTGTGAGCACAAGATTTTGTAAGCGCTTGCGCGTTCAATGATGTTGGCTTTTTAGAATTTAATCCTTGAATCACACAATTTTTTATTATCCAGAGATCTTCAAATGGGAGTACTCCTCGTCTCTAATTTTGTTTTTAAGGACTTGTTATTAAGGAATTGAAAAAAATTAGAATTTAATAAAATTAAATAAAAAATATATTAAAAATACAAAAAATATAAAAAAATCGAGGATCCGCCTCGCCGGAATTTGTTTCCATTTTTGGATTTTTTCGCTTATAAATACTTGGGGAATTTTGGTAATCAGGACCTGAAATTTTCAGCAGAAAAAGATAAACTAAAAACACTCTGATCTTCTACAACTTTTCGGATTAAAAACACTTTGATTTCAACAATTTCTTCAAATGCCAAAAACTCAAAAGATGATGAGGATTACTCCAAAAGGTCGAGCGGGTATATCGAAGTGGATTCACTTCGTAAGGCTAAGCCTCTGAGTTCCTAGAGCTGCTTATTTCGTGCTCCTTGTATTTTTACTCTATTTCATTTTACATGTAGACCTAGGGATTATTTTTTATTATTATATTGTTGCAATTATTCTCTTTCATATTTTGTTTCTTTTATTAGATGGAGATATCTGTTAGAATATCCCCACGAAGGGAATAAAAAATATATTCCCGGATAACAGCCATCACATCTTTGCCATGCGAGCATTTTCACTAATTAAAATGAGCAACCGACGTGTTAATAAAAATGAATCTTTTTATTTCTAAATAAGAATTTTCAATCGTTTATATTTTAATTAGGCCACACGGGCCTCGATAAAATCAAATCAAACATATGTGTAAATGATGTATTATACCCTGTGCTAACCTTTGTGGATGCAGGTAGATTAGGATTAGATACATGTTTAGGATTTTATTTTTCCTTCGGGTATCGCATCCCCTGAGGTTTTGTAATTTTAATCTTTACTTTTTCACATTTATTTAGCGCTTTATGTATGGTTTTATTAGTTTATAACTATATGTGAATCATGCATTATAACTCGAAAATGACATAAGTTCGAATATGCATAATTTAGAAATACATTTTTCTGTAGATGTAACATAATGTGATCCAATAAGAAATAAGCAACTTATCCTGAACACGAATCTCTGTGTCTTAGTGGACCATTCCCTGGACATTATGCCTCATAGGACTTTAATTCCTAGAAGAGCTAATCCAGGTGGTGACTCTACACTAAGAGATGGTGGATTTGGGTTTGTATGATCTAAAATGTTTCACGCTCTCTCTTTCAAACCTTTCAGGTCCCCCACCCGGTACATTTTATTTTCAACAAAAACATCCCAGTGGACCGCGCCTCTCATTTTGTTCCCTCTTGGCCCATCGCATCCATGTCATCCACTCATAGTGGCAACTTTGTTGGGGATTTTTTTTTCTAAAAACTTATTTTTTAAAGGTTTTAGATTTTGGATAAGTGCTAAAAATTGTTGATCACATTATTCCATATTTTCTTAATTATGACATATTCATTAATTCGCATTGTAATAGAGAGGATTATCTTGTAAGATTAAGGTACCCTATTTCCGTGAAGCTTTCTCTTGTACTACTCTGCCTCATTGAGAAAAGATAGTACTTGAGCGAGTGGAGCACTTATTACCATATCGCATATACCTCCCTCGTTAGAGGCTTAGAGTGTAATTTAGTGCAACAAGAACCTTCTACAACAACAACCCATTTACAAACCTCATGTAAATAAGCCGTAGGCATTTTCCCTAGGGTGTTACCTAACAAACGACCATGCATGACATTTTCCTACAAGTGCGCTCCTTAATATCCTCATGGTACGAAGATGAACCAAAACTTAGGATAGAGGCTAGTAAAAAAACCCTACACGTGAGAGTTGTATGGTTGGAATTTGGATATTATGTGTTATGTGTTTACCGCTTTCTGATTCATCATGCATTGTACAAATGTGCCATATTGACCATGAATCTTAATGTAGACACTTGAACACACACACTCATGATATTAAATGGACATATCATGTTATCATCAACATGATGCCAATTTGGTGTCACTCATGCTTAGGATTTAGTTAACATTCAAGATCATGTCACCCTATGATAGCATGAAACCAATTAGAATCATGTAACATCACTTACCCATTTTTCAACGTGACGTCCACATGTTGTCTGACCCTTAAGACAAACCTACCCAAATCTTTGCGCAATGCCCACTTAGCATCCGATTCACAGCCCTCCCTGGACAATTATACACACCAAAAGCCTAAATGAGGCAAAACATAAACCTTGTCTTCCCACATTAAGGGATATCCCAGTTGATGTCCTAACCTAAGTCCACAAGGGGCAAACTTACTTCAAAAGCCTACCTTGCCGTTATTCGAGGTGTCCACTCACCCAAACTATCCGCCCACAAAGGGCAATAGTTCATGCATCACCACATACCCTTCTTATAAAGATGCTCACATCAGCATCCGAGACTCTACCCTAATTGGGCAAAAAGAACCAAAACATTCATTATATTGCTACATATGGTAGTTATTTTCATACATTTTTTAACTACTTTTCATTAGGGTATGTCACACAACTTACCCAAAAATAATTGGACATCTTCATGAGGTCTAGTCACAGCACCAGATCTTGAATTATTGACCTATTGCCACACGGGTAATTAGGTCACTTCATCACATCATTCCTATCACACTGCCCCATGGACAGAGTGAAGATATTGAATCCACCCCCAAGGGTTGGACTTTCATTCACTCATCCTTATCAACTGGATTAACGATTTCATTTTGTTTTGATTAATTTTTATTTCGCATCATGGCATGTTAACCCTTTATGTACGTAGCCATAACATTTACACTTCACGCTTCAATCACGCATCATGACTTAATATGCATACTTTAATGATCTTCCTGTGTACTTCACCTAAGAAAAAGCCTATCTACCAGAGGGCTTGGAATAGAGCTTCGCGTTATCTAATCCGCATCTCTCCAATCATGACTAAGGGGTTTCGAACACAAACTCTAGTGAAGACTCTGGTTAGGATTAAAACAAATGCACTTCGCACAGTTTCGGTAATATAACCAACCTACAAGAAGAGAACGTGGTAGAGGAACGGATTCTTGGGATAAGACAGATTCAGCATGCAAATCAATCATCGCTGAGTGCTGATATTGCTACAAATATGAATGCCTTTGCTAATAGTGACTAGTTTACATCACTTATCAATCGTCACACCAGAACTGGGCAGCCTGAATAGAGGGTCAATGATGCAGTGCCCAACCCAAACATCAGTGGTACAATTCAGCCTAGGGGACCATCCTCTTCTGCTGGGATATTCCTAGCCTCCAACACAATCGCTCTCGCTTACTACCAGCTCGGTGCGGGGCAAGGCCAGCTGCAAGTTGGTCAGAACATGTATGAGTTCGGAAACACTTCTCAACCGCAGGTAGGTGGTGAATTCTTCTTGGGGCAGCCTGGTCAAACCTCTTTTACACCAAGGATAGTGGGGCCAACAGAGATTAGACCCTCATATATCTACATCCTGACTCAGCCTCTTAATCCAAGTTGGGGTGCGCCTTCTTAGATGTTCTAGGGTCAAGGATACTACAATCTAGGGACTCAATATGGTGCTTACTAGGAAACACCGAACAACATCCTTCAGCAGTCAAGATGGCAGAATTATGGTAGCAGTTCTTGGCCACCCATAGTGGACAGATTGCATAGGGGTAGATGGGTATGATCCCAACACAGTCGATGGCCAGAGACGGTGACATGCTGCCGCCAACTTTTGCTATGCCCCAATTTAAGAAGTACACAAGTAACACGGACCCTCATGCTTATCTTGTACACTACTAGAATGTGATGAGGGCTTTAAGGATAAGTGACCGTATGATGGCCAAGTTGTTCATTGTTACGCTTAGGAGTCTTGTAAATGAGAGGTACAGTCATCTACCTATGGACATTGCTTATGATTGGGGGCGCCTATCCCAGGCGATGGTAGATCATTATGGCTTTAACACCTTAATGGTCACTATGATGCAAAACTTGGAAGTAGTGAGGCAGAAGCAGGGGGAGAGCTTCAAGCCTTATTTTGAGCATTTGATAGCCATGCAAGTCTAGCTACAGTCTCATCTGAGTCTACCGGAAATGATTGTTAAGCTTCAGGATGGCACACTGCTATCTTATCATAAAAGACTTGGATCAGAAACTTTCCACAGTTACGAGGAGGTGTTTGTTCGAGCTAAAAAGATAAAGCTTTACGATGCTATGGAGGAGTCAATGGAGAACCGAACCAACAAGCATTGGTACAAGAAAAATGAATCTAACCCCGTGAAGGTGAAGGCAAAGCAACCAACAATACAGGTAGTACAGGAGGAGAAGGTGGTTGTTGTTCGATTATCAAAGGAGGAGTACCATGGCATCTCCTCTTATACAGCCAACTTGGGATTTCTGTTTACCAAGCTATGGGAGCTTAAGCAGATGGAGAGGCTGAAAAAGCATGTCCTTCCCAAGCTAGAAGATAAGAACATTTACTGCCATTATGATGTAGTAGTGGAGCACTAGACAAATAACTGTAAAGAACTGTTAAAGGCTATCTAGAAGCTAGTGGATGATAAGATCATTCAGGAATAAGCACTTAAACCGAGTACTATAACAAACCCTTTGCCAAATTTTGAGGCAAAGGTGGGTATGATTAGCTTCGAGATGGAGGAATAAAAGGTCCTGAGGTGCGTGTCTGAAGGACTTGGGGAATTTGTGATGATGATTGGATCAGGAAGTGATCCCAATTATGTTTTGAAGAGGCCAGAGGAAGAGTCAAATCATCGAGGGTTTGGAGGTGAGATCTGGGCATCTGAGGTCAAACGTGCTTGTAGGGATGGATCTGTTAAGAGAAGTACCAACCAGTTAGGAAGACTAGTACATTATGGCAATCGATTCAGGTAAGGACTAGGATGATGTAATGGAGATTCTCGAGTCGCAGTCAAGCAATCAGGAAGTCAAAGATAGGGAGGAGATCCTGATGACCAGTTTCAATTTAGCTGGTATGTCTGTGTTCAATGGGAATGACGCACCGTCTTCCAATCTTTTTAAATTTTACCCCTTATATCAGGTACAAGGCTTATCATTCAATATGATTGCAAAGCTGTTTCCCTATTCGTTAGTGGGAGTAGTAAACCAGTGGTATAACATGTAGTCAGAACAAATGAAGGGCACATGGAATTACATTGCTGCAGAGTTCCAATAAGAATTTTCATCCCTAGAGCCACCAAAACAAAGCATGCGAGATCTGCTCTCTTGCAAACAAAAGGTAGGTGAGTCTCTCACCAATTACATAAAGCAATGGATGTTCATCTTCGTGGTAATGCCTGTAAGACTAACCGAACAGGCTGGTGTTCAATTTATCATAGAAGGATCGAGCAACTGGTATCACTACCACCTATCAAGACTAACAATCCTAGATTTTGATGAATTATCATATCACGCCCACCATCTTGACGGGGAACGAACAATCAAAATTCGTAATATTCTTGCTGTAGGGTCGAGAATGCCTACCAATTCTACACTCTCAATACTGTCAAGGTCTAACCCAAGAGTAAACATAGTGACTGATGAAGGGGAACGCATGGAAGAGGATCCTCTGGTAGAAGTATTTTCAGCAGAGCCCCAAAGAGATATGGGAGAGGTTGACCTTGGAGAAACCTTAATGAAGGCACCAATTGACCTGGATGCCTACATACTCAAATCTAGGCAAAAGAGAAAGATAGATGAGGGAACCTTAGTCGAGGATGAGACTATAGTTTATGGCAAGAAACCCATCAATCTAGATGCTTATCAGCTAAAGGGATCTCGAACCCAATATGATGACTAATATGATCAGTTCCCAATCCTACTGAAACAAGAGTGATTGAGGATGGGGTATTAAGAGTTACCCGCAATGGGTGGGTTTTCTGGAGGGAGGAGGCCGTAAAGCTGAATAATTCGAATCTTGATGAGGTTGCTAGGGAGCAGCCCGAGCCACCGCTTACCCCAAAGGTAGATGAAGATGAGCTAGATATTGACCCCTTGGTAAACCATCTACAGGGAATTCAAGCAAAATTCAACATTTGGAAGTTGCTTGATATATCGTAAAAGCATAGGATGGGGCTTATGGAGAAAATGATGGAAATGTCTATGAGGCCCACAACTTTTGTAGTTGAAATCTATGCGGCTATCGAGGAAGGGATTACTCCTTGCCAGCTACCAACCATAACATTTTATCAATCAGAGTTACCACAAGAGCTCGTTGTGCATAACAGGGCACTATTTATCAAGGTGTGAATCTTTGATCGGTTAATTCCCTACTTCATGGTTGATGATGGGTTGGCCTTAAACCTATGACCGCTCAAAGTCTTACCTCATCTAGGACTACGAGCAGATATTCTAACCAAGTCTGACATTGTAATTTGGGCATATGATGATTCTAAGAGGGGGTTGATCGAAGTCTTTGAAGCAGAGGTCACTACAGGAGGGATGACCTCTAAAGTAAAGTTCATTGTACTAGATATTCCAGTAAAATATTCACTAATGCAAGGCCGGCCATGGATTCATGCAATGGGGGCAGTCCCATCTACCTTACACCAAAAAATTAAGCTCATTCACAATGGTCAATTAATAACTATTGAGGCAGAAGAGGAGTTGGTTATGGTGCATTTGAGGAAAGAACGCCACAAGGGCTGAGGGTGGCAGTGACCACCGAAGAAAGAAAGAAGGAGCGTAGAACTCCAAATGGGTATCATTTTTTCTCAGGAAGTCTGAAAAATCAAATGAAGAAACATGGTTTCATCCTGGGAAGAGGTCTAGGGAAGACCATCAAGGGATTATTAGAGCTATTGACCCTATTCTAGTCACACCTGGGCTAGGCTTGGGCTTTACCCCAAATAGAAAAATGTATAAGCATAAGTGGCCCTTATTCTTCAACATGGTAAGCATCTACGAACTTGAAGGGAGTAAGGCATTTCTAGGAGAGCTTGAACCATCAATGCTAAATGGTGAAGAAGTTAAAGGACTCGAAATCTTCAATGATGTGTTCGACTTCGCCACTGGCAAAGTGATTGACCAACCCGAGGAGCCCTTTTTATCTAAGGAAGAGCTGATTCATTCCATGGAGATTGCCACAACTGAAGTGACTGAACCCGAGAAGGAGGAGACACTTAAGGATGCAGTCGCAACTCCATCAGAAAATTGTTGAAGAAAGGCGATGCTAGAGATCAAGATGTATCCAACACTATCAAACTCTTGACAAAAAAGCTTACTCAGACCACTCTGGAGGATGAAGCAACTCTTGACGCTCCCACCGCAACAACTAAAGACCCTTCGCATGTGGAGGATGAAAATAATGATGATGTAATTTTGAACATCTCGGATATCTTTGACAATTTTACCTAGGATGTTAATTTAATGAAATACAATGATTTTGCTTACTTGTTTAACGTTCTGCTAGATGGCACCATGCATTCATGTGATCATATGCATAATGTCTTTAACATACATGACACATCATTAAATGAAATTAACTTGGGTACAAATTAATCACAAAAAATGGTGATAATTTCCAATGATTTGACTCTTGATGAAAAAGGAGAGATAATAATTGTACTTAGACGTCACGTGGTAGCCTTTTCTTAGTCATAAGATGACATGCTGGGGTAGATAGATAGATCGTACAACACCATATCCCAACAGACCTTTAGATCAAACAAGTTAAGTAGAAGCTGCATCGCTTAAGACTTGAATGGGCTGAAAAAGTTAAGGCGGGACTAGCCAAGCAGATCGAGGCTAAATTTTTGGAAGTGGTCGAATACCCAACATGGCTAGCCAACATCGTCCCGGTGATAAAGAAGGATGGCAAGATTAGAGCCTGTGTAGATTTTAGGGATCAAAATAAAGCCTCCCCAAAGGATGATTTCCCCCTACCCCATATAGATGTCTTAGTTAATAGTGCTGCTAGGGTAAACATTTACTCCTTCATGGATGGTTTCTCAGGATACAATTAGATCTTAATGGCCATTACTGATAAAATCAAGACGGCCTTCATCATTGAATGAGGCATATATTGTTACAAAGTGATGCAATTTGGATTGAAAAATGCCAGAGCAACATATCAGTGGCCGTCACAACCCTTCTTCATAACATGATACACAAAGAAGCCGAAGTCTAAGTAGATGACATGCTTGTCAAGTCACACACTAGAGAAGAACATCCAGCTATGCTGGACGAATCAAGAAATACAACCTGCGTCTGAACCCAAAGAAGTGTGTATTCAGAGTAACTTCTGGGAAACTCCTAGGCCATATAGTCAACCAAAAGGAATTTTGGGGACCTTATACTATGTCAGCAGATTCATTGAAAGACTCACCACAATCTACGAACCGATATTTAAGCTCTTAAGAAAGGACCAACTGGTAGTTTGGAGAGATCAATGTCAGATTGCATTTGACAAAATCAAACAATACCTGATAAAACAACCCATCCTCCACCCACCATAACTTGGAAAACCCCCGATCCTCTACTTAGTGATTGAGGAAACATCGGTAGGGGTGTTCACCTCTTTTCTACTGATAATATAAAATTTCTAAATATGAACAAGTGTTGTCTGTACCGCTTATCAAATAGAAATATAATGATAATTACAAGTATACAGTTGCGATGTAGTTTTAAAAGATATCGATCCCACAAGGAAGGAATTTGGTTCTAAGGATCAATTAGAGTTACTGAACAAAAGAAAATAAAATAAGTTGAAGGCTTTGAATGGTAGACAGACGAATGGACAGATGAACATATTAGAGGCAAAGCATATAGATATTCCCTAAGAACAAATATAGTGGAGTAAAATATGCAAAGTAGTTATTAATATTTTATGCACTAGATAACTTCAATAAATTAGGTTCTAGATGCCCAAATATCCTATAATTCACCATAGAGAAACACATGAAATGACTTTTCTAAAACTAGGATAAACAAATTATGACACTTATAAAAACCTGGACAACAATAATACTATGCTTAATATAGGTTGCTCTCACATAGCCATATTTAGCAAGTTACCACTCCAAAAATGTTGGCTCAGTAAACAGCGTTAAAATCACAGATCCAGTGATTATATACGATCTTATTAACCCCGAAACTACTCTTAAAGTCAACTTGAAAGCATATAACTTTATTAATACAAGTGATACAAGATGAAATACTCATTATGACACATAGACATATCATAAACTTCGAATTAGAAAGTAGAAGTGGAAAACAAAGTAAAGTTGTAAGGTATGCAAGTGAAAGCTAAAGTTGATCAAACTATATCCCCTCTTTAATGGGAGTCATAAATTCCCGCAATTCCTGCTTCTACTTTAAATTAGGTCTCGACTCGTACAGAACCTCTGCTAAGATGCTATTCTTTATGAATATTGAACAAATGAATGTTGAAGAACATAAACTTTTATTGATAAGTGCTATGCAATTACACTCATATAATAATCGCTCGAATTTGTGGAGAAATCTTGTTATTGAAACAAGAATTGAATCACTTATACATTTTTCTCTCTAACACTTTGAACTAGAGAAATCTATATAACTTTCACTCTCTATCTATTCCTGCCATCTATATGACACCATCGACGCCTATCATACCATGCTATGCACGAAATAGTTGATTTGAACCTCTATTTATAGAGTGTGAAAGGTTACGTTCATCCAAATGAACAGTCATGTCCATTGGTGAAGGGTTGCATTATCTTCATGTGATTGGATGCAAGATTTCATCCTTATCTTCAATGTAAAGGCACCTTTTCATGGATGCATTGTCTCCAAAAGGTGTCTTTTCATCTAACAGTTGATGGTGGTTGATCATTCTTATCTGACTGTTGGAAGTTAAGAAGATTTGATCAAATCAGTCACGATTCGCGAGCATGACATACATGTCATGATCGTGAATGTAAGTTGGTAACCTACTGCTTGTGAAGAATGATAAGCCACGATCGCAATAGATAGTTGCGAGTGTGACTTAGCCAACCACGAGTAGGAATCATGATCATTACATAGTCGTGACTTATTCTTTTCTTCATAATTCTTTCTTTGCGAATTTATCGATCTTTGACAACTTTGATCTTAAGGTGATTCCTTGCATTCCACGCATCTTTTTGCACCTTTTTCACTCTTTTTGCATAGAATTCCATCTTTAATCATTTCACTCCCTAGATTCACCTAGTTTCTACACTTGTATAAAAAATAACTACATACCACTTGAAATCTTTTATATGAAGTATAAAATGACTCTAAACTTCATCGTTTTATAAGTAAAATTATCAAGATAATAAGTGTATAATTACACTTATCAAACCCCCACAATTAACTTTTTCCTTGTCCTCAAGGTAAACACAACAAAAGTGTATAAAATAGTAATTCAAGTTCGTACCTCAATTGGAAAAAGACTATTGCAGTGAGTACCACATTCCCACGTAGCATAAAGTTCAAGTAAAGTATACAAAATTTCCCACAAATTAGTAATGTGCAATTTAAATAGTTTAGTTGTATGCCTTTCCTCGTAATGGAGGGCCAACCGAATTGCGTCTTGATATAAGCGTTATACGCTTGCTCGAATATTTTTTTCTCTTAAGTTTTGTATAAAGTATAAAGGACAAAGAGAGCACACTTTGAAAAGATTGATCTCAAGGCATTTTTAGGTAACCTAGGATGCTAAACACTCTTAGTGGTTGCATTTTATGCTCCATACCACTCTCCCCTTTTTTTAGTGGTTGCATTTTATGCTCCATACCACTTTCTCTCATTCATTTTTTTAAGCATATGTTTTTGAAGTACAGATTTGTACTTTGCACCCAATTTTTGTGTTATGCTACTTTTTCTTTTTTCACTCATTGAATAGTTGTAGTTTCTGCTCCATACCATTCCTCACCTTTTGCATAACTCATTTGTTATCCTCTCTTTCTTTTGATTTTCTCTCAATACACTCATCCTTCATTAATCAATTTCAAAGTATTATGGCTATAGTTTCCCTACGCTTTAGACACACTTAATACTTATAGGACGTATTCGAGTATATCATATAAAACTCATAGAAAGAACACTACTAGATATTACTCCACTCAAAACTTATCGGTAGCATTAAACTAAAACTATATAACTTATACTAATTCATGTTGCATTGAAATATATATCAAAACTTACTTGGAATGTTGCTATTGAATGTTACTCACCACTCATCCTTGACAAATGTTAAATGTTGTGCCAATGTACTAAAGCGCTCACACTCTCAACGTGCGATCATACTCGAAACAAAAATTTTTATTCAAAATTTGCACCAACATTGAACTTGTAATACCTAACACTCACAATAACCTGTGAACATATGTTAGTATAGTATAGGTATGGATAAGGTATAAACAACATAAAATTAAGAAAATTTTTCATTCTTCAATTTTTTTATTTTATATGATTTTTTTGGATTTTCGGGATTTTATTCAAGTGCCCCCCCACTCTAGAGAACACAATGTCCTCATTGTGAGAGACCTAACTAGAAACGAAAAAGTGAAATTAAACACACAAAGTAAACAAAAAAACAAACAAAAACTGTACAAATCCTACACTTAAATGGAAAGCAGATAATCATTCGGAGGGGATTGATTCAGTTAATTGGTCAATCTTATAATAAGATCCCTGTAAATCTCGCTCAATGTAAAAAATCATCATATAAATTTCTTGATTTTCTTATGAATCAAGATTTGCGCTTCTATAAGATCGTTCAACTTTCCCCGAGGTTGGTTGCTTTACTCTCTCTTCTTCCCTTGCCTTTTCCCTTTCTTTTCTTCTATCGGCATCCACTCTCTCCTCCCATGATTACCAATCATGAGTTATCCTATCTTCTCCTATGCACTTTTCCAAAAATCCATACTTGAAGAATACGTTCGCGGTCAATTCTAGAATCTTGTCTTCATCAGTAAAGACCATGGTAGAATAAGGCATTCGTCCAATTTGTCCCAATAGATTCGCCAACGACGACCCCCATATTCTGTTACTTCAGGTTTTTGGGCGGTAGACATGAGTGCCTCATTCATTATTCCCGAAGCATCAATAGGCATGCCATTCCAAATCACTTCCATTACAAACAATTCTTCAGGAATGACAATATCGAAAGTTGACTTACCAAACAATGCACCACTTAAGTAAAAGTGCAAGGCGTGTAAACAAGGATCACGAATCCACTGACTATAGGCAGATAATTATTTGAACTCAATTTGGCCGGTCAGGCAGTTCCATGTTGGTAGAGGATTCCATCCAGGAGGCATCTTGTTGTAGCAGTCCATTGGAAATCCCATATACTTGTTAAGCTCCTTCCTTGTCAACTTGTACTCCTCTCCTTGATGATGATAAACTAGTCAGTCCTTTTTATCATTCTTCCATGCCAGTGTTACTAACATCTCCATACAATTCTCAACACTATTTCCCAAGCACATGTTCAATTAAATGACGAAGTTCAGAACTCCGAGATAGTGCATCACTCTGTTATATACCCCAAGACTAATGAAACTGTTCCTATTAATAGTGTAGGAACTCTTGAATTCATCATTCTTGATTATCTAGTAGTGATCTCCTTCATTACGAAAGTAGATTGGAAATGGTGCCTCATACCATTCTTGAAGGTTTGAGGGAGGAACCAGATTGAATTTCCTTGTTAGAACCATATTGAATTGAAAGAATTTGAAAGAATGGAATGGTTTTAGATTTGGAAATAAATTGTTGATTGAAAAGATAAGAAGTTCAAATTTTCAGAAGTGAAAAGTGATGTAAATTCGCACATCAACTTATAGAATTTAGAAGAATAACTGCTAAACTGTTGCAGTTTTCGCACAAGTCATGATCGTGACTTACAAGAATTGAGAAACAAAAAGTTTGGTTTAGGAATTCACGAGCGTGATATGGATTCGTGAACGTGAATAGGCAAAATAGAAGAAGATGTTCTATTTTTCAAAAATTTAGATGTAATAATATGACTTATCACCTCCAAGATGATTATTTCATATTCTTTTTCACATCCAAGTTAGGATAGACAAATTGTACAGTTCAGGAAAGAAATAAATAAAGTTAGAAAATGTACCGTACTCTTCCAGTATTTGATCTTCAAAACGCACTTGCCTTCCCCGGCAATTTGATCTCTAAGACACACTTGCCTTCCCCAGCAATTGTGCCAAAAACTTGTTCACTACTTTTCTACTGATAATATAAAAGTTCTAAATATGAATAGGTGTTATCAGTACCGCTTATCAATAGAAAACTGATGATAAATGCAAGCATACAGTTGCAATGTAGTTTTAAAAGATATCGATCCCACAAGGAAGGAATTAGGTTCTAAGGATCAATAAGTTACGGAATAAAAGAAAATAAAATAAGTTGAAGGTTTTGAATGGTAGATTAATGAATGGATAAATGCATGAACAGATTAGAGAAGATGCAAAGAATATAGGTATTCCCTAAGAACAAGTATAGTGGAGTAAAATATGCAAAATAATCAAGAATGTTTTATGCACTAGATAACTTCAACAAACTCTGTTCTAGACACCCAAATATCCTATAATTCATCACAGAGCAACACATGAAATGATTTTTCTATAAATAGGGTAAACGAATTATGACACTTATAAAAACCGGGACAACAATAATACTATGCTTAGTATGGGTCACTCTCACATAGCCATATTTAGCAAGTTACCACTCCAAAAATGTTAGCTCACTAAACAACGTTATAATCACAAATCTAGTGATTATACATAATCGTGTTAACCCCGAAACTACTCTTAAAGTCAACTTAAAAGCATATAACTTCAATAATATAAGTGACGCAAGATGAATACTCATTATGACACATAAAGATATCATAAACTTCGAATTAGAAAGTATAAGTAGAAAACAAAGTAAAGTTGTAAGATATGCAAGTGAAAGGTAAAGTTGATCAAACCATATCCACTCTTTAATGGGAGTCGTCAATTCCCGCAATTCCTGCGTCTACTTTGAATTTGATCTCGACTCATACAAAACCTCCGTTAGGATGCTATTCTTTATGAATATTGAAAAATGAATGTTGAAGAATAAATTTTTTTATTAATTAGTGCTTTGTAATTACACTCGTACAACAACCACTCGAATTTGTGGAGAAATCTAGTGATTGAAACAAGAATCGAATCACTTATACATTTATCTCTCTAACACTTTGAACTTAGCGAGATCTAAATAACTTTCACTCTCTATCTGTCTTGTATCATGCCATACATGTCATCTTACACCATCTACTGCTTATCGTAGCCACATGAAATGGTTGATGTGAACCTCTATTTATAGAGTGTGAAAGGTTGCGTTTATCCAAACGAATAGTCATGTCCATTGGTGAAGGGTTGCATCATCTTCAGTGTGGTTGGATGCAAGATTTTATCCTTATCTTCAATGGATAGGCACCTTTTCATGGTTGCATTATCACCAAAAAGTGTTTCTTCATCTGACAGTTGATGGTGGTTGATTGTTCTTATCTGGCAGTTGGAAGTTGAGAAGAGTTTATCAAACCCGTCACGATTCACGAGCGTGACATACATGTCATGATCGTGAATGTAAGTTGGTAACTGACTATTTGTTAAGAATGATAAGTTACGATCACAATAGATAGTCACGAGCGTAATTTGGCCAATTGCGAGTAGGAATCACGATCGTGACATGGTTGTGACTCTTGCTTTTCTTCATGATTCTTCTTTGCAACTTTACCGATCTTTGAAAACTTCAATCCTAAGCCAATTCCTTGCATTCCACGCATCTTTTTATACCTTTTTCACTCTTTTTCCATAGAATTCCATCTTTGATCATTTAACTCCCAAGATTCACCTAGTTTCTGCACTTGCATAAAAAACAACTACATATCACGTGAAATCTTTTATATGAAGTATAAAATAACTCTAAACCACATCATTTTATGAGTAAAAATATCAAGATAATAAGTGTAAAATTATACACTTATCAATCTCCCACTTGCACTAGAGCTAATTTCCCATATGCTTCATGCCATACTCGTTAACATGCTAGTCAATGGCTTCGTTAACCCATCCGCTAGATTCTGATTCGTAGGGATGTACTCTAAGCTTATATCCTTTATAGCTACTATCTCTTGAATGAGATGGTATTTTTTGAGTACATATCAATTTATCAAACAAGATCGTGGTTCCTTTGCTTGAGTAATAGCTCCATTATTATCGTAATGGACCGCTATTGGATTTACAATGCTAGACACCACACCGAGATCACCAATAAATCCCTTAAGCGAGACAGCTTGGTTAGTTGCTTCTAAAGTAGCTATATACTTAGATTCAGTGGTTGAATAGGCAATCGTATCCTGTTTGAAACTTTACCAAAAAAACTGCCATCCATTTAACATAAGCACATATCTTGACTAGGATTTTTAATCATCCCTGTCAGACTGAAAGCTCACATTAGTGTATCCCTTCACTGAGAGATCACCTTCTCCATATACTAAAAACATATCCTTAGTCCTACGTAAGTACTTAAGGATAGTTTTAACAGCCATCCAGTGCTTCCCATCTAGGTCAATTTGAAATCTTCTCGTAATACTCAATGCATGTGAGATGTTAGGTCGAGTGCATACCATAGCATACATGATGGATCCTATCACTGAAGTATAAGTTATTCCATTCATGCATAGTCTCTCTATTGTGTTCTCGGACACTATGATTTAGAAAGGTTAATCCCGTGAGACATTGGGAGATAACCCTTTCTTGATTGCTCAAGGTTAAATCTAGCCAAAACCACATCTATATATATACTTTGTGAAAGACTTAGCAGCCTTCTAGATATAGCTCGGTAGATCTTTATACCTAGTATAAAAGTTGTTTCTCCAAGGTCTTTCATAGAGAACTTTTTTGACAACCATGACGTCTGAAGAAAAGGAATATAGTTTCCTATCAGTAATATGTCATCGACATATAGTACAAGGAAAACGATCGCACTCCCACTAGCCTTCTTATATACACAAGGCTCATTAGCATTTAACACAAAACCAATTTCTCGAGTTATCTCGTCAAACCTAATATTCTAACTCCTTGATGCTTGCCTAAGTCCATAAATGGACCTTTGCAACTTGCATACCACTGAGCTATCTTGGGATGTGAAACCTTCGAGTTGTATCATGTATACATCCTTATCCAAGTTCTCATTAAGGAACACTATTTTCACATCCATCTGCTAGATCTCATAATCTTTATGAGCAATGATAGTAAGGAGTATTTTGATAGACTTTAACATGGCTACTAGTGAAAAGGTTTCATCATAGGTAATGCCTTCCTTTTGTCTATAACCTTTTGCAACTAGCCTTGCTTTATATATA
>CATIWQ010099883.1:0-20904 GCA_949673415.1 Euphorbia schlechtendalii | reverse complement strand
TTCTATGAATAAGAACAAGGGGGTTGGATTGTTGCAAGTAAATATTATGCACAAAATCAAATTACTAATCTCTAAATGAGTGTTTAAATTCCTCATCTATAATACAACCTTATTATACATGATAACGAATAAACAAATGTTAAAAAATAAAGAGGCAAGTTTTTTCGCAAGAAAAAACAAGGACCAACAATCAATATATTATAGTAATTTTATCTAGCATACATTTTCTATTCACGTAAACCGCTAACTATTATATTTGCTAAGACCTAAAAGCATGATAGAGCAATAATATGTAAATATATGTACAAAAAATAAATTTGTAGAATGTAAATAAAGCACATACCTTCAACTAAGTAGATATTAATTTTAATCCTACAAATTGCAAAACAAAGCAACATTAGCTTAATATTTTACATTTACACTAACAAAATAATAACAATTATAGATTAAAAAAATTACCTTGTAGATGGAGAAGGAATAATTATGAATTGTAAGCAAAGGAAATATGAAATGTGTAGTGTGAAAATGGATTGTGAATTGAAATGAGGTTGAGGGGGGTGGGTTTTATAAAGGCATTTGCACAATATTTTTGACCCAAAAATTGGGTCAAAAAACACTCAAGTGCTGGGCAATTTTTTCCCAGCACAGCGTGTGCTGTAGTCGAGGCACTGCTGCCTTGACTGCAGCTCACTGAAAAAGGGCCTGTCAGGCCCGTTTTCAGTGAACAGTGACCGGGTGGTACAAATGTCACCTGGTCACTATTTTCATGTGAGTTTTTTGTTTTTTTTTATTTAAAAAATTTAAAAACTAGACTAACAGTCCATTGTTCAGTGCAGAATGAAAAATGGGCTGTCAGTCCCGGTTTCATGATGGTTAAAACTACTCCCCTTCCCGATATATTTCTTAACCCAACCCTTTATATTTATGAATTCTTACAACTAGCATTTTTATGGGCCATATTACGAAAGAAGATCAAATTAATTGTTTAGTTTTTTAATTTGTTCTAGTAAAAATAAATATTTATTGAGTCTGTATAAATTGATTTATCATAAAAAAAGTTAAAAGATTTTAGGTGTAATTTTTAATTTTTTTCTGCAATGAAACTTTATTATAATTTTCAAAATCGAATGTCATTATATAAATTTTTGTCATTGACCTCCAAGATGTCAAGAATGGACTTGATAAAGCTTAATTATGAACGTTTTTTTTATCATGTTTGAGTTGTTAGGTTGCTACAAAGATGATATCATTAGGTGAGCACTATGCAACATTTTAATTGTTGGTTCCGTTGGTTAAACAAACTTGGTCAGAATGGGTGAATGACTTAATTTAATTATAGATTAAATTTTTTAAGTTTTTTTTATTAATCTAAGTGATCTAAACAAGCTATATGAACTAATGAGATGTGCGATATTCATGAAAAAAAGCAAACTAAGTTAATTTTCAGTTGACCAAATCCTCTGTTGGGTTAAAGTGTTCAGCAAGGTTTACTTTTAGACTATTATCAAATAAATGCATAAGTAATAAATGATGCGTGCTGAGAAAAGATAAACTACTAAGTAAATAAATAGAGTAAGTTGGAGATGACAAATAACAATTTTATACCGGTTCAATCTCTGCTTACATTCAGTCCCTAGGTACATTTCATGAGCTTTAATCTACTATTATTAAACTCCTTCGCAGGCGGAGAAACCTTCACAATGGATATTACAACAAGTACCTTCCCAACTAGAAGACTAATTGTAAGAATTAAGTACACTTCTCAATCTTACTTCAACTCAGAGTTTATAATCAAAGATTTGAAGAACTCAATGTGTAAGGTCATTGGTTCCTCTTAAAGATCTAACCGATTTTATTTTAGTGATTTAACTATCTCTAAAAGAAAGAATAGAATGATAAAGTTATTTGCTTCTTTTCAATTTGTAAATTTTGAAAACTAAGAGTATTTGGACATAATTTCAATTCTTGAGAAATGCAAGTGTCTTCACCAAGTTTAAACTCCAGCCTTCGATTTCCTTTTTCATTCTTTCGTGCAAGAGATATTCGAGAGCTTCTACGTGTCTTTATAATTTGCTTGAAATACTGATGTTGTAGATTAGTGTGATTGATTTTGAAATGGGGCAAGAGCGAATCGTTTATAAAAAATCCTACTATGATGCCCCTTGAATAGGCATAGCTAAGGGCTGAGAATTAAACCCATGAAATGATAGCATAGGAGGAGTAGATAATTGCGGCTGAGATCCCTCATTTAGAAAGGTAGAAGAGGCATTACCAAACTAACTTGTGGACAATGGATGAAAGGTTGTCCCGGAAACCCATTGGAAAAAAGCTAGGCATGGCTTGCCCAGGCATTCCATATTAGAAGATGTTTTGAGAATTGTTCGCCACTTTTCTACTGATAAGTTTAATAACTTTTACGCAAAGAGTTTGGCTAAATATCGACAGTGCCAAAAACTTGTTCACGTGAAATATAGGTGTTGTCAATACCCCTTATCAAATAGAAAAATAATGATAACTTCAAGTATATAGTTGCGATGTAGTTTTAAAAGATATCGATCCCACAGGGAAGGACTAGTTCTAAAGATCAAATAGGGAAAAAGGATAAAGAAAATAATATGTATTGATATTTTTGGATAGGAGGGTTAGAATGAAAAGTTGAGTAAATATAGATGTGATAGATGAGATACTCAAATACATAGATTTTCACTATGAAAAAGTATAGCAGAGAAAACATGCAAGATCAACAAAGATGCTATGACGCACTAAACTAATCTAACAAACCCAGTTCTAAATATTCAGATGTTCAATTATTCGCCGCAGAGCAACACATGAAATGACTTTTCTAGATCTAGCGCAAACGAATTAAGACTACTATATAAACCTGGATAACGTTAATACTATGCTTAGTATGGGTCGCTCTCACATAGCCACATTTAGCAAGTTACCATTCCAAAATGTTGGCTCACTAAACGGCATTATATCACAGATCCAGTGATTATACACGATATTGTTAACCCCGAAACTACTCTTAAAATTAACGCCAGCGCATATAAGTTGATTAACATAAAAGACTTAGCACGAAATACGCATTATGACACATAGACATATCATAAACTTCGAAATAGAAAGTATAAGTAGAAAGAAAAGCAAAGTTATAAGGTATGCAAGCGAAAGCTAAAGTTGATCAAACCGTATCCACTCTTTAATGGGAGTTGTCAATTCCCGCAATTCATGCGTCTGCTTTGAATTCAGTGTCGGCCCATACAGAACCTCCTCTAGGATGCTATTCTTTGCGAATATCGAACAAATGAATATTGAAGAATGAAAACTTTTATTGATAAGTGATTTGCAAGTAGACTTATACAACAATCGCTCGAATACGTAGAGAAATCTAGTGATCGAAACAAGGATTCGAATCACTTAAACATTTTCTCGCTAACACTTTGGAACATAGCGATTCTAACTACACACAAACTATATCTCTTGCTTTTTCTAATTCTAATGACACCTTTTGCACTCTGGTGTTGCACTTCTTGAATGCCACGAAATTTGTGAGGTTTGGAGCCCTATTTATAGAGTTCAAAGGGTTGCGTCTATCCAAACGAAGATTATGGCACTTCCTCGAGTCATCAAGTTCCTATAAGCTCATCATAGCTATAGTTCTTAAGATTATGAGCCTTTTAATGGCGATCTTCTTGGCATCCCACTTGATAGTGAGAACTCGGAGAATCTTCTTCATCATCTCTTCTTCGGTGAACTCCTTGCCCAATCTCTTCAGTTCATTAATGATATTAATGAACGTGGTATTCATGGATTGAATAATTTCACTAGATCAAATTTGGAACAACTCGTACTCTCTAAGCATGAGGTTGATCTTGGACTCCTTGACCTTGCCGGTCCCCTCATAGGTAATCTCAAGCTTCCTCCAGATTTCTTTCGCTGTCTCGCAACCTAAGACCCTGCTGAACTCTAGAATTCTATAAGATCTAGTGCATAATGTAAGTAATTGATGGTTGCCACATTCTCTTTGAGAAGACTTAGGTCAGCATCATCATAATCTTCTAGATCAACTGGGACTCACTCCCCATTTCGCACAATTGTGGGAATACGAGGGCATAACTCTATAGCTTGCCATGCTTGCATGCTTTGGGACTGAATGATGTTTTTCATGTGATTTTTCCATAACATGTAATGTTGGCTGTCAAAGAGTGGAAGCCTAGTTATAGACATGCCTTCTTTAAATAGTGTTGTCTATCCTGAGCTAGATGAACATTATTGTAAGCCATATGGATCTTTAACTCAAAGACGATGAATCTTTAAAGCTAAGCACTTGCTCTAATATCACTGGTTGGTCCAAAATAGCTCAAATAACACAACAGGGGGGGTGAATGTAGTTACTTGGTTCTTTTTAAGATTTAAAAATTTCTTTCTAAGTTTAGTTTTTAGATGCGTGTTGAGTAAATGTGTGTTGAGTGCAGGTCTAAAAACTATAAACTACTCAGCTTCGCTGACTCAATTTATCTTCAATCTCTACTAAGTACTTTACTCAGCTTGGATTGGTTTTTTGAGCTAAACTTATGAAATAGAGAGAACGATGAATGGGTAAGAAGCTATAAAGACAAATGATAAAAGTTAGAATTTCAACACCTGACTTTTATCTTAGTTCGACCCCTAGCCTACCTCCAGTCCTCGTATTTCTTTCCAAGCTTTAATCTAATAGTGTTTCTTTCCTTCCTTAAGCATAGAAGCCTTTACAGCAGGTAGCCTCTATTGCCTAAAGAACATTCCTTTTTAATTACCTCTTAAACACAGTTTACGTACCCTTCCTAAACTGTCACTAAGATTTGAATAAGAAATTGTGAACTAAGGATTTCAACTTATAGAATCGTTGAATCCTTTTACAATGTTAAATCTAAGAAGGTTTTTTCTCTATTACAATTGATTTGATAGATGAATGTTTACTTAGAATGCTTGAGTTGGAAATTTTGAATGTGGGGAATATTTTGACAGTATTTCAGCTCTTAAGAAAGTTGAGGTGATTTACCAAGTTTGAACGTCTGCTTCAGTATTCTATTTATACTTGGAAGATTTGAAAGTAGTCGTTTCAAACATCTAGTACTGACTTGATATTCAATTTCACTTATCTTTACAGCTTTCAAAATTTCCCGTTTGAAACAAATTCCAGGACATTTAGAGATAGAGATTTCGAACATTGAAGTACGAGATTAAACCGTTAATCTTGATTTCTCAAAAACTCGTTTCCTTCAAGCAATTTTGTTCAATGCCTTTTTACCTGAAAAAGCACTAACATAATTCTCCGTCTCTCACAGATAGAGTTAAACGTATGTGTGTCATATAAATTTGCTAAGTGTAAAAAAAACTCAGCTTTTATGAAATAAAAGCTACTCAGCTTCGCTAAGACAATATTATACAAGCTATGTAATACTTAGCTTCACTCAGCTTTTCTTACTCTAAGCCATAACTTAATTAAAATTAATAAACTGAGTTGTTTTTCCTTAAACAAACTCAAGTATAACTTGTTTAATTAAGAGTCTACTTAGTACTTAATTAATTTCACTATCCGATATAGTTTGTTATTTCCAAAACATTTTAAGTATGGTGAAGTACTATTAAATTAGGTTCAACAATATGCTTTGTGCTTGTCATGGAGACTCGCAGAGCAAGAGACGTGCCAAGGCTACGAGGGAGAGGATGTTGGTGGCTCGCTACAAAGGAAGAGCAACGTGAGAGGGTTTCACCCGATCCTCCAGCCAGAGAGACACCAACTAGAGAGCCACTGACTTCGAGACTTACTAAGGGGTACTATGCCGTGACCTAGATACCACCTTTTGATTACTAAGGCATCAATGAGAGCGCAAGTCTCTATAGTTGGTGGACTCGTCATTCTTGATCAACTTTATTCCTACCAATGTAACACATGTTAGTGATCTTGATCTTTTAACTTTGGTTCCTTGCCTTTGTAACTTTCGGTAGTCTGATAATTGATTTCGCTTTTGCATAGTTTCCTATGATAAAGGTGGTGAGGATAACATTTAGATAATTTTCCATCCAAGGTTTGATGATGGTACAGGATGCGGTAACTATGGTATAGACATGCCATACATTTATTTATTTATGCATGTATTTATGCATGGGTAAGGATTAGAATGCTTGTGTATTGATGATTGTTTTATTATTGCGGTTGTTAAAATGTATCGTATGATTATTTATGAATGGATATTTTCTTGGTTTCAGAGCTTTTTTATCATGGAGCGGGACCGCCTCAACTTTGAGGTGGAGGATAGGTGAGCAGCTGAGCGGGAGCTAGCCTAGATGAGCCTTACATGGGAGAGGCATGCTAGAGATATGATGGCGCTGGAAGATTGGTTTACTTTTTCTGAGGTAGGCTGGAATAAGAATGAGTCAAAGTTGCAGTAGAATGATCAATGAATTAGAGGAGAAGCTCGTGACTCAGGAGGAGAGGAGTCAACGGAGGGATGATTTGGAATAGACTAGCAACCGTCCGACGATCGAAGGAAAGTCTTTGATGCTTGGAGACTTAGGTGAGCTCTCACCCATGCGCGAGGAGGATGACGATGATGACGAGGCAACAAATGATGATTTGGGGGATGGTGGCCCATGATTTGTCATTATATTTCTTTTATTTGGATATATTTGGATATTTTTGCTGGCTAATTACCGTACATTTGATGTTTGAAAGAATAAAAACTTGTACACTTTTGTGATTTTTTTCGGTTTGCGTCCGAACTTTTTATATATAAAAAGTGCCCTTTTCCATTTTTTATTCTCAAAATGTTTGGTAGAGTTGGAAAAAATATTTGGAATATTTTTTTGGGTTATTTTTGCAGGTGCGGAAAAAAGCGAAAATGATGAAACAGAGATAGCTAAACCAGTGCCAGTCTAGGCACCGGTCCATCTTGCCGATAAAGACTGGTGCCACCACAGCAGTAGGACCGTTGCCGGTGAAGAAGTACCGGCACCATCGTAGATTAGAGGGGCACCGGACATGATTTCAACTTTTGCTTTTTTTTAGTTTTTCTTCGATTCTTTCATCGTTTTTCCCATTTTTCACCATGGAAAGCCACAACACATGACTTAGAACTTTTTTAGGCACCCTCAAGAACCTAGATTAGAAAATAACTCTGATATTTAGATTCAGCCCCAAAAACACCACATTTATTCGTGTGATGCTCACCTTTTGGGATCCCTTAGATTGTGTCTTTCGCTTTTCAACCCAAGAGTTATCCCCCATGATTGAGGAGTATCAGGCCATTCTAGCAAACCTTATCCCCGAATATTTCCGATTGCGATGCCGAGTTATCGGTTCGGAGCTATGGATGCACTAAGCGGGTTATTGAATTTTAACTCTACTGATTATTTTCTATCCCATCCCTTGGAGATTTTAGGCTTCCGAGTTGCTACGGTCTTAGATTGGTGCTTATCTACTCCGCGACATCACATTGCTTGGCCATTCATGGTGGCTTTACTATTCATATCAGATTTTATGTGTGGAGTAGGTAACATTGCTCCATTCAGACTGATTTCCACCATTACTAGTATGTCTAAGGAAGTTTAGCTAGTTGCCATCGGACTAGCGGAGAATTTATAACACATAGAGGCCTTGAGGACTGATCCAGCCTGATCGAAGACCACTTCACCCTTTAAGAGGTAAATACACAAACTCATCTCTTCTCATAAATTCCTACATAGCTAGTATTGAGACAAAACTGAAGGTTTGGCTCTTGGAAAATTTGGTTTTGATTCATGAGTCGAGATGATCTTATGAGAAGTATAAGGTCCCTCACTTTAGCGAGAGAGGGCTCTCAATTGCTGATTACCACAGATTGATGGCAGATGACTGGGTGCAGCTCATGCGAGGTTACTAATTGACTAAGATAGTGAAATTAATTGAGTACTAAGTAGACTCTTAATTAATAAAGTTTACTTGAGGATGTTTAAGGGAAAACAACTCAATTTACCGAGATATTAATTAAGTTATGGCTTAGAGTAAGAAAAGCTGAGTTAAGCTTACTATTACATAGTTTCTAAGATATAGATTCAGTGAAGCTGAGTTAGCTTTTATAAAAGCTGAGTTCTTTTTTACACTTAGAGAAATATTTGACACATATGCGTTTAACGGTTTTTGCGAGGAACATAATATTCCTTTGATGCTTTTCAAGAGAAAAGGTGTTGAAAGTAAAGAAGATATTCAAGTGGTCCTCACAAATAAAAAGATGTTAGTATGGAATGTTGGAGAATCCTCATAAAAAACCAAGACAAAAGGAATCCTCTAACATGCGTCGTTTCTCAATGTCTCCACGCAACTCCACAATGTTAGCAAGTCAACCATTCATACAAGATAAATGAGTTTTTGACGCATAGGATTAACATATTAATCTCGCGCCTCAAAGTTCAAAATCTCTATCTCTAATCATCCTGGAATTTGTTTCAAATGGATAAATTCAAAAGATTTAAAGAGAAAAGAAATTGAGGAACCTGTCAGGATTAGAAGTTTACAACAATTACTTCCAAGAACTCTAACTATAAATAGCCATCGAAGCAGACGTTTAAACTTGGTGACTTGAATTTCTTTAAGAGCTAAAACTCTGATAAAACAATCCTAGCTTTTATAAATTCCAACTCAAGCAATCAAGAAAACACAAATTGTTCAATGTGTTTATAATAGAGAGATAACACTTAAGATTTAACATTATAAAGGATTCAAAGAGTTTTACAAGTTGAAATTCTTTGTTCACAATTTCTTTAAGAAATCTATATAAATCTTAAAAAAACCAAGAAATGAATTCACGCCCCTCTGTTGTTTATATTAAGTAGTTTAGGACCAACAAGTGGTATTAGTGCAAGTGCTCAGCTTTTAGACTAACAGTCTTTGAGTTAAAGATTCTAAATGACTTATAATAGTTTCAATTCTAGGTTAGGACATACAGTTCTCCTTAAAGAGGGTATGTCTATAACCAGGCCTCCATTGTTTGATGGAAATCACAAAATGTTTTGGAACAATCACATGAAAAACTTCATCCAATCTCAATCCATCCAAGTAGGGTTCGCTATAGAGAGCTTGGCCCTATAATTCCTAGCATAGTAAGGAATGGGTAACATGTTCAATTTGATCCGAAAGATTATGATGATGCTAAATTAAGGGTTCTCAAAGAGAATGCCGCAACCATCAATTACTTACATTATGCACTAGATCTTACAGAGTTTAACAAGGTCTCGGGCTGCGAGATAGCGCAAGCTATCTAGAAGAATCTGGAGATTACCTATGAGGGGATTGACAAGGTTAGGGAGTTGAAGATCAATCTCATGCTAAGAGAGTACGAGATGTTTCGGATGGATGCTAGCGAGGGTATTTTAGCCATGAATACCAAGTTCATTAATTTTATTAATGAATTGAGGAGATTTGGAAAGGATTTCACCGAGGAGGAGATGGTGAAGAATATTCTCTGCACTCTTACCTTGGAGTGAGATGTCAAGAAGAGCGCGATTGAGGAGGCTCATGATCTTAAGACCTATAGGTACGATGAGCTGATATGCACCTTACTGACTCAGGAAATGTCCCTCAAGAAATATACTAATGACTCCAAAAGGAGTAAGGGCAAGGAGAGAGGGCAAATCTATTATCCTAAAAGATGATTCATCTAATGAATCCACCAACTACTATTCTAATGAGCAAATTACCCTTCTGACTAGGCATTTCAAATGCTTTATAAAGAAGGATGGGAAGTTCACAAAGAAGAAGTTTCCTGTTATAAACAAGTCAACTTAGCACTGGCGAGGAGCTGAGGAAGTACCCAAGAAGGAACTAAAAATCAGTAGAAATTGAAGTGATCAAGGACGTGAATTCGAGAATTTTTATTTCAAAGAATTATGTTCAGCACATGGTATTAACCATAACTTTTCTACTCCTTCGACTCCTCAACAAAATGGGGTTGTAGAAAGGAAAAACAGAACCATAGTTAAGATGGTTCGATCGATGTTGAGTGATAACAATCTACCAAAATACTTTTACGAAGAAGCTGTTAATATAGTCTGTTATATCTTGAATCGAGTTTTAATTCACCCAATTCTTAAGAAGACACCCTATGAGCTTTGGCGAGGGTGCATGCCTAAGATTGGTCATCTCAGATTATTTGGTTGTAGGTGCTTTATTCTTAACACTAAGGAGGAGCTAGGTAAGTTTGATCTAAAGGCTGATGAAGGTATCTTTCTGCCATGCTAAACTAATAGCAGGGTATATAGAATATATGTCAAAAGAACCGGTCTGTTAGAGAAGTCTATACATGTGGATTTTGATGAAACTAACAATGTAGATAGATATCCATCTGATGATGATGAAGGAGTAACCCAACAAGAAAATCCACTCATCATGCCACTCTCTGTTCTGCCCAACCTAGCACAAGAACCTGAAGTTGAGGAAGTCAAAGATGATAGTGATCTATCTATGAACTTCAATTGCAGATCCTCCAACTGTAGATCTGAGTTTACCAAGGGAGATTAGAATTCATTGTAACTATCTGCTCGACAGCATTGTTGATGATGTTCATAATCTAGTGATGACTTGAGGTCAGCTTAGTAGGATGATGAGCCGTCCAGCTTTCATCTCATTGATTGAACCAAGAAGTTCGAAGATTGAGAAGGAGATGATTATTGGATGATCATGGTGTAAGAGGAGTTAGATCAATTCAAGCACAATGATGTTTGGGATCTAGTTCCAAAGCCCAAAGGAAAATCAATGATCGATACCAAATGGGTTTTCAAGAAGAAGCTTGATGAAGATGACACTATTTTCAGGAATAAGGCCACGCTTGTTCCTCAAGGCTACAATCAGCAAGAAGGCATCGATTCTGATGAAACTTATGCTTTGTAGCTCGACTTGAAGCAATTCAAATCCTGTGTGCTTTCACATCCCATATAAACTTTAAGCTATATCAAATGGATGTTAAAAGTGCATTCTTGAATGGATTCATTTATGAGGAAGTCTATGTCCACCAGCCTCCGACCTTTGAAGATTCGAAGAATCCTGAGTATGTCTTCAAACTAAAGAAAGCTCTCTACCGATTAAAGTAAGTTCCAAGAGCTTGGTATGAGAGGATGACTAATTTCCTTATCAGCAAAGTCTATGAAAGTGGAAAAACAGATACGACTATGTTTATCTGATGAAGGAAAGAAGATGTATTGCTAGTCCAAATCTATGTGGATGATATCATATTTAGAGCAACGGATGAGAAGTTATGCAAGGAGTTCAGCAAGAAGATGAAGAGCATATTTGAAATTTCAATAATGGAAGAACTCAATTTCTTCCTTGGACTTCAAATCAAGCAAAGTGAAGATGGAATCTTCATTAGCCAAGAAAAGTATGCTAAAGAAGTCCTGAAGAAGTTTGATATGAAGCATTAAAAGCCAATGTCAACTCCTATGGCCACTCTTACTATCTTAAGTAAGGATGAAGCTGATAAACCAGTAGATAATAAGTTCTACAGAGGTATTATTAGTTCTCTTCTCTATTTTCCTACTAGTAGGTCTCACATTCAATATGTTGTGTGTTATTGCGCACGTTATCAAGCTGACCCTAGAGAATCTCACTTAGCAACTATTAAGAGAATTCTACGGTATTCGCAAGGTTCTCTTAATGCAGGTATGTAGTGTTGGTTAATCAAGACAGTAATTGAATATACATAGGCTGTAAGGTGGAAATTCAAACACATAAAATTAACTTAAGGATTTTCTAAGCATGCCATGATTAATATAATCTAGGTTAAAACGTTGCATAGATGCTTTTAGGTTTATAAAACATAAAAATGAAACCTAGCATCTAAAAATTAAAGCATTACTAGTTGATGTGCGCTTGATCTCTCTTTTGGTAGCGTCGTTCCCTTTTGAGCAATTCCAATAGCACAAGCTTCCAAACTAGGAGAGCTTCCATGACTTGATCCACACAGATCTTCATCGACCAAAACCTCAAAGAGGTGGAACCTGTCGATTAATAGAAGTTGCTAGACTACTTATAAATCAACCTAAAATTATGAAATAGAAAGCTCACTTAAACTTTGAGCCTTCTAAAAGAACTCTTCAATTTGTTTGGAGAAACTCATGGAGGATCTCACACAACAAAAGAAGAGGAGAATAGAAATCAGAGAGTAAATAAGCTCAAAGCTATTTGGTGTGTGTAAATAATGAGAGGCAAGAAGCCTATTTATAGGGAAAAAGAGGGAGTGTTAAACTCCCCCTCTAATTCTGCATGGGATAGGATGCAGGCGGGTCAGCCGCGTGGGTAGGGTAACCTGCGAGTTTCATGAGGGAAGCCCTAGCGAGCTTCCCTCATTAGCCTAAGCATGGGCTTGCGGCTTGCCCAAGTGCTGCTATGGGTAACGCTTGAGCGCTTGCAGCCCACTAGTGCATGGCCTTGCCCCGCCCGTTAGCGGCCTGCGAGCTTTTCAGCTCACGGGGTAACCATGCTGGCCCCACCTCGAACAACCCGTTTTCTTTATTGGGCCTACTTGCAACGAGAAACTTCCCTTGCTCTCTTTGACTATTTTTCCCTACTTTTTCATTATTTCTTTGAATTATTAATTTGGTTAATCCATTAATAATTCCTCTCACTAATTTCACAACTTGTATTTTCAGTATAGACCCAGTCGATAGGTTCTTTACTTGGTGTGATAAAGACCCAAAGTATAGAGCCGCTAGAGGTTAACCTAAACTTGGCTTCCCATCTGGGAACCTTTAGGCTTAGTGTTCGAGACCGTTATGGAACCCTATAGCTCTAGAAGATTAAATGGGATTTCTAGTAAAAGTGTATGATCCTTGATACTTGGAAAGTCACATACCTATGACTTGATCTGGTTCTGTAGTAGTAACCAGTACAATACATTCCTTCCATCAGATTAAGTTCCATCTAGTTTATTGAGCTCGGATTAAGTGTTAGCTCATGTAATAGCCGTAGCTATCCTTGAATTAGACTTGTTCACAAAGAACACCACTTAGCGGTTTTGTATCGTGATTGACTAGAAATCCGTTCCATCAATCTTATACTCTGATAAAAGGTTTATGAGTGTGTCACTTCAAAAAGGGTCCTTAAGATACATCTCCATTATATTACTATATGCGGAGTGATGGATCCCATCTTGACTACACAGCTTACCAACATGTGATAATCTCTATACCGTAATCACCCATGTCATCTTGATCGCCAGGGTATGAATAAGTATGACCCAAAGTATAGCAACTCCTACATAAGGTAACCGGTATCTCAAGTTTGAGGATACTCGCACTGCTACTACAATAAGACATGACACCAACACATGAATATAGTTATTTCCGAGTATCTGTCTTATGACGGTCTCCAATGTATTACCCGAATACTATCATGTGTTAACTCAAGGTACCACCTTCAGCTCGTGAGATAGGCCGCTTGGAACTAATCCAAGGAGTAAGCCTACACATGCTAGTCTATCCGCTCCATTGATGTCCAGTCTCAATGGAACTACGACTAGGGATATTTAGACTATTCATAGTAACACTTATATGCATTTCTCACTCCACATAGCTCCCACTATGTCCTTACACTTTTACGTGATGAATTATTCATGAACTTTATTTTATCAATGCGCATATACATATCCAAATATATATGATACCAGCGAGATACATTTAAAAGGAAGCACTGATAAGTAACAAAATGCCTTTGATTATTATTAATAATTCAAAATTGTTTCTACATTATAGCTAATAAAGACATATCGACCTAATTGTCTCTGGGGCATACATCATGTCTAACAATCTCCCACTTGCACTAGAGCCAATTGCCCATGTGCTTTATACCATACTCGTTAACATGCTGGACATGCTTAACCTGAGTCAATGGTTTTGTTAGCCCATCCGCTAGATTCTGATCCTTTGGGACTTCTTCTAAACTTATATCTTTTCTAGTTACCATCTCATTTATGAGATGGTATTTTCTGAGTATATGTTCATTTCTATGATGAGACCATGGTTCCTTTGCTTGAGCAATGACCCCATTGTTATCACAATAGACCGCTATCGAATTTACAATGCTAGACACCACACAAAGATCACCAATAAATCTCTTAACCCATACAACTTGCTTAGCTGCTTCCAAGGTAGCTAAATACTCAGATTCTGAGGTTGAATTGGCAGTCGTATCCTATTTGAAACTCTTCCAAATAGCTACTCCTCCATTAAACAAAAACACATAACCTGACTAGGACTTATAATCATCATTTTCAAACTGAAAACTCGCATCGGTGTATCCCTTTAAAGTGAGATAACCTTCTCCATATACTAAAAACATATCCTTAGTCCTGTGTAAGTACCAGGTTGGGGACCCGGGAAGTTTGAAAGAGAGAGCGAAAATGATTTTTAGACAGGTTCAAGCCCGAATCCATATCTCTTAGTGTGGAGTCACCACCTGGATTAGCTCTTTCCAGGAATTAGAGTTCTATGAGGCTTAACGTCAAGGGATGGCCCACTAAGACACAGAGATTCGGGTTCGAGATAAGTTGCTTATTTCTTATGTGATCACATTATATTATATATATAGAAAACGATATTTTCTTAACTACGCATATTCGAACTTATGTCATTTTTGGAGTTTATGTGCATGATTCACGTATAGAAAAAGTAGTAATCCATCTGTAAAGCATTAAATAATTAAGGAAAGGTAAATTAATAAATTACAAAAATTGGGGGATGCAACCGCTCGCTTAACCTATTAATTACAATTCTTGTAAAAATATTTGCAATACCCAAAAGAAAATAAAATCCTAGGCATACATCTAACCTGCATCCACAAGGGTTAGCATAAGATATAGAACATATGTTTGATTTGATTTTGAGAAGGCCCGTGTGGCCTAATTAAAACATCGACGATTTAAAGTTCTTATTTTGAATAAAAAATGTTCATTTTTATTTACATGTATGTTGGTCAAGTTTTATTAGTGAAAATGATCGTATGGCAAAATATAAGGCCTGTTATCTAGGAATAATTTGTATTCCCTTCGTGTGGGTATTCTAACATAAAAATTAAAAAGAAATAAAAGATGAAGAAAAAAATTACAACATTTACAATAATAATAAATAAAACAATTCCTAAGTCCATAAGTAAAATCAGAAAAATGATGAAGCAGATGATGCGCACAGGATCCGCAATTCTAGGAACTCAGAGACTTATCCTTTTGACGTGAATCCACTTCAGCGTATCCGTATGATCCCCGAGAGTGTTCCTCGTTCATTTTGATTTAATTGTTGTTTAATGTGAAAAAATAAGTGTTTATTTATCCAAAAGATAATCAAACTCGGGTTCTAAATTTGTTTTAGACTCGAGAATATCTGAGGATATTTAAAGAAATGTAGAAGAAGAATGATTTTAAAATAATTAAAAGTTGGGATCCAAATGTGTTTTGGATCCTAGAAAATATTGGAAGAAATGAAAGAAAACATTTTTGTAGTGTTTTTCACTATTTTTCTTCGAAGTTTCGAGCTCCCTTCAATCCAAAAAGATCCGACTATTTATAGGAAAATCCTAAAAAATCAAAAAAAGGTAGGTTTTTTTGGTGAGGAGGCTCTCTAGAGTACGTCTGGTGAGCCTCCTCGCCAAGACTTTAGCGAACTCGCCAATGTTCTTTGGCGAGGTAGCTTGCGAAATGGCGAGGGCTGCCTCGCCGCTAAACTCTGGCGAGGCTCGCTCTATTGGGGTCTGCCTCGCTAGAGGCTGGCCACCTCTGGCCACCTCGCCAGCCAGTTTGGCGAGGTCGCCAAAATCTTTGATGACATAGCTAAACTTTTTTGCCTTTTTTGGATTTTTTGGATTTTTTCCTATAAATGGTCGAACCTTTTTGGATTGAAGGGGGCTTGAAAATACAAGGAAAATTCTCCTTTTCAGATAAAAAACACTGAAAAACACTACAACAAAAATATTTTCTTTTCTTTCAATTTTTTTGGATCTAAAACACATTTGGCTTCCAAAACTCTTCATCTTCAAATCAAATTTCTTTCATCTATTTCTTCTCATATCCTCAGATATTCTTGGGTCTAAAACAATTTAGAACCCGACTCTGATTATCTATTAGATAAATAAACACTTATTCTCCAATTAAACCACAACTAAATCAAAACGAATGTGGAATGCTCCCGGGGATCATACGGATATGCCGAAGTGGATTCACGCCGAAAGGGTAAGCCTCTGAGTTCCTAAAATTTTGAATTCCGAGCTCTCGTCTGCTTCATCTTTTTTTGGTTTTATTTGTGGACCTAGGAATTGACTTATTTATTATTATTGTGAAAGTTGTAATCTTCTTCTTCATATTTTATTTCTTTTTTTTATTTATTTTCATGTTAGTATACCCTCACGAATGGAATAAAAATTATTCTCGAATAACAGGCCTCATATTTTTGTCATGCGGTCATTTTCACTAATAAAATTGACCAACATACGTGTAAATAAAAATGAACTATTTTTATTTAAAAATAACAACTTTAAATCATCCGCTCACAGTGGTCTAATTAAAATATCGACGATTTAAAGTTGTTAATTAAAATAAAAATTGGTTCATTTTTATTTACATGTATGTTGTTCAATTTTATTAGAGAAAATGACCTCATGGCAAAGTAGTGAGAACTGTTATCCGGGAATATATTTTATTCCCTTCGTAGGGATATTCTAACATAGAAATTAAAAGAAAAGAAATGAAAGATGAAGGAGAAGGTTACAACATTTACAATAATAAGGAATAAAAATAATTCCTAGGTCCAGAAATAAAAATCAGAATGAGATGAAGCAGATGATGTGCGCGGAATTCGCAGTTCTAGGAACTTAGAGGCTCACCCTTTTGATGTGAATCCACTTCGGCGTATCCATATAATCCCCGGGAGTCTTCCTCGTTCGTTTTGATTTGAGTTGTGGTTTAATTGGAAAATAAGTGTTTATTTATCCAAAAGATAATTAAACTCGGGTTCTAAATTTGTTTTTAGATCCAAGAATATCTAAGGATTTTTAGAAGTAAAGTAAATCAAGAATGATTTGAAAATAATTAAAAGTTGGGATCCAAATGTATTTTGGATCCAAGAAAATACTGGAAGAAATGAAAGAAAATATTTTTATAGTTTTTTTCAGTGTTTTTCTCTGAAATTTCGAGCCCCCTTCAATCCAAAAAGGTCCGACTATTTATAGGAAAATCCTAAAAAATCCAAAAAAAAGTAGGTTTTTTCCGGTGAGGAGGCTCGCCAGAGCAAGTTTGGCGAGCTTCCTCGCCAAGACTTTAGCGAGCGAGGGCTGCCTCTCCAAAGGTCTTTGACGAGGTAGCCTTGCCAAAGAGCTTGGCGGGGTTTGCCTCTCTTGGCTTTGGCGATTGTAGGCTCTAGATTTGATTTTCATGACGTTTTCAGATTTTTTTTGTATTTTTATATTTTTTTAATTAATTTCTGAGTTAAAGGAGAAAATTGAAAAAATCCTTTAAAATTCAAAGACGAGGAAGACTCCTATTTGAAGATCATCGGACGGTCAAAAATTGTGTGATTGGAGGATAAATATCCTGAAAAGCCATCATCATTGAATGCGCGAGCTGGTACAAAATCCCATGCTTACACATACCATAGCATATATTATGACCCTATCGCTGAGGCATAGGGTATTCCATTCATGCGCAGTCTTGCTTCTTGTATTCTCGGACACTCAGATTTAGAAAGGTTAATCTTGTGAGACATTGGGAGATAACGCTTTCTTGACTTCTCAAGGTTAAATCTAGCCAAAATCTTGTCTATGTATGTACTTTGTGAAAGACCTAGCAGCCTTTTGGATCTATCTCAGTAAATTTTAATACCAAGTATAAAAGCTACTTCTCAAAGGTCATTCATGGAGAACTACTTTGATAACCATGTCTAAGCTATCTGAAGAAAAGGAATATCGTTTCCTATTAATAATATGTCATCAACATATAATACAAGGAAAACGATTGCACTCCCACTAGCCTTTTTATATACACAGGGCTCATTAGCATTCGATACAAAATCGATTTCTTGGATTGTCTCAACGAACCTAATATTCCAACTCCTCGATGCTTGCTTAAGTCCATAAATGGACTTCTACAACTTGCATACCTTAGAGCCATCCTTGGATGTGAAACACTCGGGTTGTGCCATAAACACATCCTGTCCAGATTCCCATTAAGGAATGTTGTCTTCACATCTATATACTAACTCTCATAATCATAATGAGCGGTGTTGGCAAGAAGTATCCTCATAGACTTCAACATAGCCACCGGTGAAAAGGTTTCATCATAGTTAATGCTTTCTTTTTTACTATACCCTTTTGCAACCAGCCTTGCTTTATAGGTAGGTATGTTATCGTCCATGTTGGTTTTCTTCTTGATAACCCACTTGCATCCTATGGGCTTAATCCCACTTGGAGCATCAACCAAGTTCCAGACTTGATTTTCGTACATAGAGTCCATCTCCGATCTCATGGTTGAAAGCCATTTATACGATTGCGAGCCTTCCATTACCTCATTGTGAGTCTTGGGCTCATCATCTTCCATAAGGAAGAGATGTTTATCATCAGTGATGACAAACCCGTACCGCTCGGGAGCGATTAGAGCACGACTTGACCTACGCAATTTTGGTGTTATAATAGGTTATTCCATGCTTACACTATCTAGTGTAATAGGTGTAGGTATAATTAGTTGACTATCTATTTAATCTACTTGAGCACCTAACTCAAGAATGCTCCCATTAGATTTCGTAAGTATATGCTCATTCTCAAGGAATTGAGCATTTCTAGAAACAAGGAGTTTCTATTCCTTAGGATCATAGAAGATATACCCTAGAGTCTACTTAGGTTAACCTACAAACAAACATCTATCACACTTAGCACCCAGCTTATCTAAACTTGTCCTTTTAACATAAGCAGGACATCCCCAAACTTTCAGGTGAGAAAGGGCGGGTTTCTTACCATACCATAACTCGTATGAGGTTTGATCAACTGATTTAGGGGGAACTCTGTTTAATATATAAACTGTGCTCTCAAGTACATAACCCTAAAAGGATCTACTGAGTTCTACTTGGCTCATCATGGACTGACCCATATCGAGTAAGGTTTGACTTGACACTCCATTGTGTTGGGGTGTATAAGGAGGTGTCCATTGGGATAAAATTCCATTAACCCTTCGATAATCTTGAAACCCCTAGCTTAAGTATTCACCGCCTCGATCAGATCGAAGGGTCTTATACTTTTCCCAAGCTATTTCTCTACTTCAGTTTTAAATTCTTTAAAAGCATCAAAACATTCAGACTTGTGCCTCATAAGGTACAAATAACCATATCAAGAGTTATTATCAATAAAGGTTATGAAGTAGATGAAACTCTCATGTGTCTTAACACTCATTGGACCACATACATCAGAAAGTATTATTTCCAAAGTACTAGTGGCATGCTGAACCCTTCCTATGAAAGTTTTCTTATTCATCTTCCTTTTTAAAAAAGGTTCGTACGCACCATAGGAAGCCCATTCCATTTGGCCTAAGTCTTCACATTTGTGTAACTTAGTTAAGCGAGTCTCATTTATGTGGCCTAGACGACAATGCCATAAGTAAGTGGATTTCTCATTATCTAATTTTGATTTCTTAACAATGTTCATGTTTAGAACTTCAGTTTTAGTAACCAGAACATATATACCATTCAAAGATATTCCATAAGCATAAAGAATATTATCAAGCTGAATTTGACATTTATTATGAGAAAATAAAATTTCAAATCCTTCCGTTGACATCTGGAATATAATAGCAATTGTTCAAAACAAAAACTAGGCCACTAAGAAAATGAAGGTTATATGTCCTATAGCTGTTGCAGCAACCTGTGCTCCATTTCAAACTTTCAGGTCCATTTCCCTCTTTGCAAGCCTTCTACTGTTCCACAAACCTTGTACATAAGTACAGATATGAATACCACAACCAGTATCTAATACCCAAGTAGACTCATAGGGAACAGTAGAGAAACTGTCTATTATGAACATACCTGATGTAGATGCCTAACTTGGCTTCTTCTTCACTTGTTTAGAAATCCAAGCTCTTAACCCGCGTTTCATTTCAGCATGTTTCATGAGTCTTCTTTTGACCTTGAATGTTCTAAACTTTCTTATCTTCCGATCCTCAGCAACAAGTTGATTCTCAAGTTTATTTATAAACTGTATATCATATTGTTCCAATAAGTCCGCCATCTTGGAAAAATTACAATGATCACCGTTACCATACAAATCTGTTTTGAAATTGTCATACCTAGAAGGTAGACTTTTCAATACAATTTGTTTTAAGGTTTCTTGATCATAAATAATTCCCAATATCCTTAAATATTCAGATTTATCATAAACAGTCATGGCAAACTCAACCGCTGAGGTGTCGGCCCTAAACTTGTGGATATCATGAATGTTTCAAGTACATCTATTATTACTAGCCGCATAATAATAAACTCTAAGTCCATATTTTTTCAAAGATCCATGTACCTTGGAAGCATTGTTGTGAGCGGGCGACACGGAGCGGTGGGCCGAGAGCGCGCGGAGGTTCATAGGCGCGGTCCACCGGGCTGTTTTGAAAAAGAGAAGGAAAGGCACCGAGTCTGGGACCCGAAAAAAAAAGTTTGAAAGACAAAAATGCGAAAACAATTAAGATCGGTTTGAACCCGAATCCGCCGCCTCTCAGTGTGGAGTCGCCACCTGGATTAGCTCTTTCCAGGAATTAGAGTCCTGCGAGGCTTAACGTCCGGGGGACGGCCCACCAAGACACAGAGATTCGGGTCCGGGATAAGTTGCTTATTTCTTAAGTGACCACAATATATTACATCTACAGAAAACCGTTT
>CATIWQ010099871.1:0-17287 GCA_949673415.1 Euphorbia schlechtendalii | reverse complement strand
GTGAATTTCAGATTTTTCTTGTAGTCTATGTCGAAGGCTAGAAGAGAATGTACCCTATAAATAACACTGTCCATTTGAAAAATTCCTTTTAATACAGAATCAATGCAATTCGTTAAAATCAATTCTCCCCACTCGTTAACTTGAAAGTGTTTTTTTTGTAGTAATCTTAAATTTGCTAAAATTGGAGTAATACTTTGGGCAATTTACATAATTAGTTTGTTTCCAACAATTCATTTGAAAGTTTTACCTTCTAAACTTTTCTTATTTACATTTTTAAATTCCTCTTTTATTTTTAAATTTAATTTCTTATTTTTGATTTATCTCACAAACCGTTTATTTTTAACATGTCGCTTTAGAATATTTTCTTCATCTTTATGTTTCCCTTCAAAATAAGATCCGTAATGCTATACTTTTTCCGAACTTTTTTTACCGATACATATTTATTTTATAGTTCTTTTATAGTTGTTACATAGTTTAAATACACACTTAATTAAATGCAAATAAATATTACACAACTATATCAATTTGACATATTACAAGTAAAGTATAGCAAAAATATAACATTATTACATCAATTTGAATTAAGTATAAGATAATTATAAAATGCGATTTTGTTATATTGAATATATCTATAAGTAAACTAATTATATGATAACCATAAGATAATTATAAAATGCGATTTTGTTATATAAAAAATAAATTCAAATACAAAAAATAAATAAAAACACATAAATATAACATGTTTACATTAATTATAAATACTATAAATAAAATATAATGAAATCATGGTAAAAAAATACAAAAAATTACGTTGTTTTGAAATAACTATAAGATAACTATAAAATCCGACGAGATTATCATAAGGTGGTAGAAATGTAAATTCAAAACTTTGATAATATACTTTTGACAATTAAATTAAGTAATAGACAAAAAAGTAATTATTTATACCAAATATTGTATTTTTATGTATTTCCCTAATACTTTTATGATATGCTGAAGCCCAATATCACAAGTTGAGAACTTGAAAGTATTATTCTTAGGGTAATCTAACCATATACCCAAAAAGTTAGATTTTATTGTTTTTACCGATATTCAGTTTGTTATTTTATTAGATTCTTTTTTTCCTTTTAACCACTTTCTTTTTGAATTTCGCATCTTCAATCTTCCATATCTCACAAACCGTTAATTTTTTTAATAGAAGTTTTGAAATATTTTGTTTGTCTTAATTTTTTCAAAAAAATACAAAATTTATCGCAATCTTATACATAGTATAATAGCTGTATAATAAAAATAATAATTTTTCATGAAGGCGTTATACAAATGTATAAGAGTGGTATAATGTGTTTTAAAAAAGACCATATAGAATACATTATACTACTCTTATATCATATATAATGTCCTCATGAAAGAGCAGTAAAAACAAGTATTATACAACTATTATACTATGTATAAGACTACAATAAATTATTTTTTTTTACTATAAAGTGAGTTTTATTATAAACATAACCACTATTATACCATGTATAAGAGCTTTCATATTAGGCTTAAGGTTTTCATCCCATGATTTTATCGGAAAATCAATATTGTTATGAACATGAAGGAGAAAAAAAATCTATATAAATTCATTATGCAACTTTATACCATGTGTAATGCCTTCATGAGAAAATAGTAAAAAATGACATTATACTACAATTATACACTTTATAAGATTGCAAAACATAATTTTATATTTCGAAAAAATTAAAGTGTATTTCATTTTAAAGATAAAATTAAGACGAACGAAATATTTAAAAACGTCGATTCGAAAAAATCAACGGTTTGTGAGATGTAGGCGTTTGAAGTTGTAAAATTCAAAATAAATAAAAGAGAATGTAGTTATAAGGGTTGACAAAGTCAACTTAAAAAATGGTAAAAGAAAAAAACATTTCTACATTTCATGTAAAAGAAAGAAAAAAATTCTTATCATTGATTTTGCAAAAATTAAAAACTTGTACAACCTAAATTTTATGAGAAAATGTGAAAAATAAAAAAATAACCTTAATTTTAAATTTGCTAAAATTGAAGTAATAATTATATAATACGCTGAAGCCAAATATCACAAATTGAGAAAAACCTAAATCAACCAAATTTTTTTGATAACATCTCTAAGAGAAGGAAATAAACAAGAAGGAAACAAATTACTGTTCCAAGCTTTGAACAAGAACCAGAGTAGACAGGCAGCAGCTCCAAACAAAATCACAGGAAGTGGACCAATTGAAGCGCACAAGACAACAATTTCGACGTGTAAATTTCAATTAAGCTTTCAATCCAAACAAATTTCAATCAATGGATCACTATCACACTTTGATTTCAGTGTGTGGTTCATCACTCTCCACGTCCCCAATACTTTCTCGCCTTTTCATCTTCATTTCAACACTCCAATTCCTGTAAAAGAAAAAAACCTCTCTTAAACCCACCTCTAATTCTTCTTTTTCCCCATCTTGTCTGGTTCTTTCAATGGCGTCTATGTCTAGATTTGTGCTTAATGATTGCAAGTTGCAAAATCCTGGACTCTGTTATAGGCCTAGTGAGTGTTTTCATTCCAGGAGACTGCCAACTCATCTCGGTGTGTTTGTTTTCTGCTTCATTTTGTGACTTCTTGTTTATTGCCTATAACCTGTTTGATAATTGTTCTGAATGAACTTTTTTTGTCCTTTATACTATGCGTTTATTGATTGTTTTTCCTTTGAATTTTAAAATGCAAGACCTTAGAGGTTCAATCTCTTTGCCTGAAAATGGAAAGTTTTGTGCAATTCAAGCGAAGCCTACAAGTTCATTTTTTGCTGTTACTGCCCCTTCCATTGTTCACCATTCGAGGTATTATGTGTAATGTAATTGAAAACTTGATCTATGGATGTTATCTGAGTTCAAATTGTTTGATCACTAGGATCATGTATTTAGGAAAACCAAAACCCCCGAGATAACTTGATTCCATTTAGTTTTTGCCACACATTCTTATGACCAGCGTATCTGGTTGAATTTTGTTCTATAATTGAACAGATGAAGTTTTATTTCTTTGTCAATTTCCTGATTGATGAATTTGGTTGTCGACTTCAAGCCATGTAGTTTATCCTAGTAATTAAAGTATTAAAATGGTTTTGGACCTTTTGGTGTATGCTTACAGTTTCACACTTTAAGCATTCTTATCCTGTTTGATACAGGAGCAACCAAGTTTTGTGCAAGGCTGCCACAAATGTGCCTGGAGATGTTCCCAGCAGCACGCCTGGTGGAATGAGTCAGTATGAAAAGATAATTGAAACTCTCACAACTCTTTTCCCTGTGTGGGTATGTTTTAACTCATCTCTTTTTGTTTATTTGAAAACAAGTTTGACTGGATGATTTAAACTGCAAAGGTCCTTCTAAAATTTGAGATAATCTTCATAAAATTGCCTCTTCTTATTATATAATTGGTTTGGGACAGGTTATATTAGGCACCATTCTTGGAATTTATAAGCCTGCTGCGGTAAGGCATTCTCTTGCTTCCTGCATATCAAAAGATGCAGTGTTTCATTAGTCAACTATCTATTTCATCCTACAGGTGACATGGTTGGAGACAGACCTCTTCACCCTTGGCCTTGGTTTCCTTATGCTTTCTATGGGGTTGACTTTGACGTTTGAAGATTTTAGACGATGTTTGAGAAATCCTTGGACTGTAAGAGAAATATGTAACTTGCATCTAAGTTAGTAGATATTTGTTTTCTTTTTTGGTTTCATGATCAAATTCGCTTTATTTTGTGCAGGTGGGTGTAGGATTTCTAGCTCAGTACTTAATCAAACCACTGTTGGGCTTCCTTATTGCAATGGTATTCATTCACCCTTTTCGTAGGACATGGCATTGCTGTACCCATTGATTGTGTTCATCTTTATGTTTTCGTTTACAGCATCACACCAAATCTGATCATTTGTTGATTGCTTTTCTTTTGTTGTCATTGTTGGACAATAGAAACAAGGAAGGAATTGGTTCTCTATAATTTAGGATGCTTCAAGTCGGAGAACCAATTTACTATTGACATAGGTGAATCCATTTCTAGAAAAACTTTTGTGATCTGATTTCTTGGAAACATTATCTCACCATTGGCATATAGTGAATGCATATTAGAGATAGGAAGCCGTATGGGACATCGAGTTGGTTCAATCCTATGAACATGATCCAATAACAAGTGTACATGTATAAGCGCTAGAATTAGATATCTATGTACAAAGAGTTTGTCAAATCAGTTAATTTATAAGAAACATAATGCATGTAAATTTAACAATTAGTAGTATCCGTATTGGGCATTATGCATACTGCGATTTTAAATATTTGGAGGTATCTCTATAGTATGAGATTCTATCACATCATCTAGCATGACCGCTTCTTTCACTTCAGTGAGTATTACCGGGAATTCATAATTTCTTTTTTACAGTAGAAGTTTAAGGTTTTTTTTGTACTTCTAGCCTTGTTTGTATTTATTTTATGGTTGAGGAAGCTAATTATCCTTATCTCTTCATCTACTAAATTCTAGGAGTAAACTACTGTTCAATGTGGAGTTTGAGTTAGCAATATGTTTTTTGACATCCGAATTGTTATGATTCTCAAGTTCTAATCTATTCTTAAAAATGCTGAGAGCATTCTGAAGCTGTGTTTCAGATTTATTTATAGGGCATGTAACATCTACAAGGTCACTTAAGTTTTTCCTTTCACGAGATTTTAGTCCTTTTTTGCACAAAATTATGATTTTAAAATATTTTTTAATCGATTGTCCTTATCTTCAATAGAATTGTGGTAGACCAGCCATGACATATGGAAGTGAATGTTGGTAATTAACGTGGCAAAAGGATGAGTGCGACCAAAATGAAAATGCTTCGGTTTATGATTAGTCATACAATAATGGATCAAATTAGATTTGAGTGCTTTCACCAAAAATCTGGTGTGGCACATATTGAGGATAAATTGAGAACATGATGACTAAATTGGCATGAACATGTGTTACGGGGACTAGCAAATGCACTGGTTAGGAAATGTGAGAACTAAAGGATAGAAAGTAAGCGTAGAGGGAGAGGTAATTCTGAGATTACTTGGAGGGAAACTATTTCGAAAAATGTGTTTTCACGATATTGATGAACATTTGGCTTTTGGTAGAGCTTTATGGCATCAGAAACTCCATATAGCCGACCCCACCAAGAGTGGGATTTAAGGGTTGGTTGACCGATTGATTTTGTCATTATCTTCAAGCATCATGATTCATGATTACTTCTATTAAAGATTTTAGTCACTAACAGCTTTCTCTATGACTTTCAGACCCTTAAACTGTCAGCACCTCTTGCAACTGGTCTTATATTAGTGTCATGCTGTCCAGGAGGACAGGCATCTAATGTCGCAACCTATATATCAAAAGGAAATGTTGCACTCTCTGTTCTTATGACAACGTAAGTGCAATTTCAATTTAGGCACTGACTTTTTTCAAGGTTTATCATCTCTGCCCTTACTCCTGGACTTAATTTTTTGTAATTAAAAATTATTCTTCTTGCTAATAAAATTTCTCTGGTCCTAAAGCTTGTGTCATGACAACTGGGAGAAAAATTACGTGTATATTGAACTGAATAGTGTACAAATGGGTTTTCATATACCGAAGTAATTACAGCAAGCCTTAACTAATAGAAAATTATATACTCTGATGAAGTTGAATTCCATTTGTTATTTGTGCCACTTATAAAACAAAGTATCGAAGCGAACCTACGTCTTTAATCATCGAAGGATCTTGCATGTGACCTCTGATGGCTATGACTTATTTTCAGTATTACAAGCTATGAGTACATCATCTATGTTAAAATAATAAAGGAATATAAGAAGTAAAAGTATCTTAGCGAACAATGAGAGATTGGAGGGTGCTTGACAGTGCTTGACAAAATTCAACACTCTTTTTAGAAGTGAGTTTCAAATTCTACTATGACCTTCTAGAACCGTGCAAACTGCTTCGACATAAGATTGGCTTTTCCTTCTTTTCTCGAAAACTATCTCATCAGTGTTCATTAACCAGGCATATATCTTCCTTCCTGTATAAAGGGATCCCTTTTACTCAACTCTATGTTAGATCAATAATTAGCCATGATTGGAATATCTCCCAATTGTCATCTTACATGTTTTATGATGAAATATTATTGCTCTTTTCATAGAAAAGTCAGGCCAATATTTCTCTTTTATTTTATTCAAATTATGTTTACCAAAAGAAAGATGCCATTATGTGTATAATTTATTTTCAGGTAACCATATGAAGCTGCTAGAGGTTGAGTTTTGTTGAGAGTATCAAAGTTTTGATGTCTTTGTTTTCTATTTTACTTTTATGACTGCACGTAGAAAATTCATTATTCAAGTAGAATATAAAATCATCTAAGCAATGGTTATGTGGATGGCCTAATGAATGTTTGACATATCTTTATGATATGTTAATATGAGTAGTATGTTTCATATATATAACTAAAACATGATTGACAAGTGTATATGTGGCATTTTACTCAGTGCAAGAGTAGTTGCAGAAATCAACAATTTATTGCGGAAAAACATCTATATTTGGTCTCTATGTATATATTATGGTCTTCGTCGTGGAACAATTTTCTAATGTTGTTTGGAAGTTTTGCAGGTGCTCTACCATTGGTGCTATTATCATGACACCTCTCCTTACTAAGATTCTTGCTGGTCAGCTTGTTCCAGTTGATGCTGTGGTATGCTGTTCAAGCTTGATTATTGAATATCTTAAATATCCAATGATTTTGTAAGCATGCATTTAATACATGAATGAAACATCAAGATTCTGATGTTCACGAAGCATAGTAGTCGAGAGAGCAAAGCGCACTCAAAGCGCAAAAAAAATCGCTCGCCTAGGAAAATAAAAGCGTACAATTATAAATTCATCCAAAGTATTATAGGTTAAGAAAATTTATAAATATAGTTACTTAATATTAAAAAGTTAAAATTTTACATGTTACAATAGTTCTAAACAAATAAACAAGTCAGTAATCAAAATTCAATAAAAAAATAACCATGTGAGCTTTTATTCAAAGCACACGTGGTGCGCTTTGCTGTGCTTTTGTTTGACTTTATGCACCAAAGCAAATGATATCTTCTTGGCATCATGTTTTCAGGAAATGAAATAATATAGGTTGTGAAGATGCTAGTCCAAAAAATATCATGTAAAGTAATTGTTTTACCTGAAGGATATGAGAAAAATGGCGTTAGACCATTCTAGAAGATTCTTATACTCTCTTTGTATGCAATAGTTGTTGGAGAGATTAGAAGTTGAATCTGTTTTTCTTGAAAGTGGATATGCTAAGTTTCATTTGCTGTCCATTTCTTCAGGGACTGGCTGTCAGCACTTTTCAGGTGGTTTTAGTGCCAACTATTATTGGAGGTAATGGAAATGTGTCAAACGATAAGCGCTGTTTACTTCGTTGGCAATTATCTAACGTGTTACCCTTCATATGGACAGAATGATTTAACTCAAAAATCTTGTTAATTTGCAGTGCTAGCAAATGAATTCTTCCCAAAATTTACTTCAAAAATAATTGCCATAACACCGTTGATCGGAGTCATTCTCACAACCCTTCTCTGTGCAAGCCCTGTAAGTTCCCAATATATTTTATTCTTATATTGTTGAAACAGTTGCTTCAGTAGTAATACTTACATTGAATGAGTACTGTTCTTTAAGATTGGGCAAGTAGCTGATGTGTTGAAAACCCAAGGAGCACAACTGATATTGCCAGTGGCAATCCTACATGGCGCTGCATTTGCTCTTGGTTATTGGCTGTCCAAATTGTCATTTGGCGAGTCAACATCTCGTACTATATCCATAGAATGCGGGATGCAGGTAAAGCTTCGGTTTAGTTATATTAGGGCTTCCTTAATCGATTTTTTTTCGAGTCATTGAGTGGCCGCTGGATGCTCTTTTTTTCTCTGATTACATTCTGTTTACTTTTGGTGTTGACGATTTTTAAATCTCTCTTACAAGCATATTTGTCAAATCGAAATCCACATTTTATGAATCTTGAATCGAATCGTAAGATTCGGATCAATTCTTAAAATCGTATAAAAAAGAATATTTAGAATGTTCAACTTAGATTAATACTAAATTTTAGTCTATACACTCAAAAATTGAAATAAAAAACAAATCATATCAATTAACCAAGTAACTAAAACTAGAAACTTATCAAAGTAAATCATAATCACTAATAATGTTTCATCATTTAGTGAATATAACTTTGATAAAAATTTGAGAAACATTAAGCATTTTGAATTGTCCGAATCGTACGATTCGTACGGTTTAAATACGATTTCCAACGATTTTGTCACGATTCTAAGCCTATTTCGATTCATCCGATATATACCATTGATTCAGGGGTGAATCGAACCGAATCTTACGATCCGAATCGCAAATCGTACAATTTTGATGATCATGGTTACGAGTACAGAGTCAATTTGAGTTACTAGTCTAAGGGCCAGTTTGGGATTGCTTTCTCAGACTGCTTTTCCGAAAAGCTCCATTTCAAGCTTTTGCAGGTTTCCGTCCCGAAAAGCTCTGGAAATCAATAGCAAACAGTTCCTAATTAAGAGTCAAAATGATTTATGTTGTTCTATTGAAAGTTTGCAAGTGGAACATTTCGTGACATCAACTCTGACAGCAATCCCAAACAGGTCTTAAAAGTTGTTTTATCTTACGAGATTTTGACTTCTCTTTCTAATAAATCTACAGAGTTCTGCTCTTGGATTCTTACTTGCTCAGAAACATTTTACCAATCCACTTGTAGCAGTGCCTTCAGCTGTTAGCGTTGTTTGTATGGCTGTAAGTATTTTTTTTGTCATGATGACTCAGCTTTCTAATAAATAACCCATTTTTAATATTTTTTGCTTTTGAACTCATTTGTTATTTTGCCTGCCAGCTTGGCGGAAGTGGCCTTGCAGTGTTTTGGAGAAACATGCCAATTCCTGTTGATGACAAAGATGACTTCAAGGAATAAATAATGTTGCTCTAATCTTCCTTCCGATTATTATTTCGCCTGATTATCGCTAGTTTATCGAAAAACTCCCTCTTAGCGCTTTCTATTAGGCTTGTGTTTGGTATTGCATTAGAAGTTGTGGGATAGCTAGCTGATAAGCATGTTGTATAATGAATTTCACGGTTCATCATTAAAGGTTGGCTTAAAGTTTACCTTTAAATTTCTCAGGGTTTCTACTACTACTGCTACTTTCTGATATCCTGCAGGATAAGGCGTGAATTTGAGCTTGATGGACTTTGGCCCGCAATTTTCATTTGACTATTACAAAGTTTTTAGTAAAGTTGCAGCTTTAGGATATTATTGGTAATTCTATAGGATGAAAACTGGTGGCTTACCTGAGTGAGGATAAAAAAAACTTGGAAAAAATTAGATTTTCAAATCTTAAATATGAAACCAAATTGAAGATCCAACCTCCTAGTTCTAAGGATTTTTTAAAAAAAGTTGTGTCGAATTTTCTTTGAAGGATGACTTACGATTTGATCCCTAATCAATTCCATTCAACTTTGTGTATGTGCCAATTGAACAAATTCCAATTGATTTTGAGAAATTCGTTTAATTGTGCTTTACATTAATATAATGAAAATATCTCACACTCGGTGATATCACAAAATTGAGTATGCGACTTGAATCCATGAAACCTTGTGATATCACAATTTCATAGTTAACGTTTTGAAACCCGGATTGGACCGGCCAAAGGCGGTGATTGATCCGGTCCGGTTCCAACCAATTCTTAACATAGTCAATAACAGATAGTTGATCGGTTGAATCGAAAATCCATCTATTCAACCATACTAAATTAAAAACATATTGCTTTGTTGTACCTTAAATAATAATCTCACAAACTCTCAATGTCTCACACTAAGACATTGGTCACAATTTTATTCTTTTATAAGATTAAATTTAAAATAATTTAAAAATGAAACTATTATTTTATTTCCAAAAATTAATATAACAAATTATCTATTTTTTTGTTTAATGTATTGTGACACTATAGTATATTAAAAATATTTTTCAATTACAATTTTATATAAGTAAATAATATTCAAAATTTCAAATTATTTTCAAATCAAATTATTTGCATAAAAATTTAAATGATTATATATAAATTTTTAATATATTGTGTTTAAATATTTTATTTTCATACATAACTAACAAAATTTATTAACATTTTTTATGAGCTATCTCAAAAGTAGTGACCTTTTCATTCATAGGATTATGTTTGTTATTAAGTAGTGTTTTATTTTTATTTGAATTATGAATTTTAAAAAGTGCAGTATTAATATTATATTATTAATTTTCTTACTAAAATTTTTTTTATCATTATTTACATTTTGAAAACTGATGTAATATAACTATTATTTCATTTTTTATATTAAATTTAATTTAACCTCAGATCCATGACACTCTCCTTTTATATATTCAATTATTGGTCCAATTCTGAAACTTATGATATTATTAACCATTACGTTGATTGACTAAGACATACGTCACAAGTTCTTAGATACATAATGATTCAACTCTCTCTTCAAATCTCTAACCTGTAATGAAAATCGTTTTATATGAATAAATCGCTATTTAAGGATTAATCATAACCAACACACAAGATGAAAGAATTAATAGATTTGTGAGATGGATTACCGGCTGTGAAAGCATGAAAAAGATAAGAATAAACGAGCCGAATGAACTACACGCTTTCTATCCACCAACTACTAGTCGATTGAGTTGAACGAGTAATTCAACTCTTTAATTTTCAACCTGAGAATTCAAACTATGAAAATATACATATGAAGCAAACCAAATTGAGAAAATCGTTTTATTAATTAAGTTTCTGGTAGTGAATCATAGATGGGTTGTGAATGGAAAAACAAATTATATAAAAATCATCATGGAATAATAACATAAAATTATTGTGCTGGCGATAATTGTAATTGGCATGATATTAAAACTTTTTCTTATAGAATAGAGTTATAGACCTGTGGGTTATCAAATCATACCAGAAACATTTGTTAATATTACTAACATTTAGTACACCCTATTTTGCATAAAATAAAAAGGCGCCAAAAGGAATAACGGAAAATATTCCACGCGCGATTGTCCACGCGCCAACGCTTAGTAGTGTACATGTTATAACGATTTCGGTTATAGGCGGAAGAACATTCCATTTCTCTCTTTGTGTTTCTTCCAATTTTGCGCCATTTCTTTCTTTCTTTGAAATCTGAAACAATTTGTTTTAGGACTCCTTCGACTCTGGTTTTCCGCTTTCAATTCAATCATTTTCTTCCTTCTCCATTTACAAGCCTTTTGTTTTGGCAACTTATCCAAAATGTCTCAGTCCCAGTATCAGCCTCAATCGCAGTCTCAATCTCAGCCCCAGCCTCAAACCAATTGGGAAGCTGATAAAATGTATGAATTCTCTTTTTATTTCTTTTTTCTTTTGAAGTGTTTACATGTGTGGGGGCTTTTTGTCCTCTTTTTAAATTTTGGCTGTTGGGTTCTTGGTACTGTTCTTTGCAGCTAGGGTTTCGCTTTGTTGATTTTGTAACTATTTTGGAAATGAGTGCTTTGATCGTTTATATTTTATAAGTTTTCGCAAAGTTAGGGTTTAGACATTTTGCTTTTGATTACTTTTGTGTCTTTTACGAATTCCATGAACGGGCGGGCATATATCTCTGTTCTTCACTTCTTTTCGCATTCCAGATTATGTTTGTTTAAAGAAGGAGGTCTTCTAAAAAAGGAAGTACTCCGACAATGATTTTGCTTTGCTCTGTTACAATTTTGAGCAGTATATATTAAAATGATAAATTTTGAGGAAGTTGGTTCAGATTTATCCGAAATTGGTTCTTTTTTCTTGTCAAAAGCATAACCTTCTGCTTTGGTTTCTTTTTTTCCTTTTTCTTTATTGCTGAAAGAACCAAGAAACTATTATACTTTTTGAGGATGAAATTTTATACCTTCTGGCCTAAAATGGTTGCTCCAGAGGATGAAATTTTTTGCATTAGCTTTACATCAGAACTCATAACGTTGGGCTGTTCATCTACGGGAGAGTTCAACAAATGATGATATTTAGGGCTATAATATTTTTTTATCAGATTATTGGTTCTTGATCCTATTAATTGTGTTTCATGTTTATAATTTCTTATGGGTTTAAAACTTTCATTTGTTGGTGTTAAAGGTTGGACGTTTATATATATGATTACCTAATGAAGAGGAAACTGCATGCAACTGCAAGGGCATTTCAGGCTGAAGCAAAAATGTCCACCGATCCTGTTGGTAAGAAACTCTGACGGAAAGTTAAAGGAAAACAGAAACAAGACAAAAAGTTGCACTTTCATTCATTTTATTATAACTTGACTAATGTTGATTTTATTTTGCGTTTTTAATCAGCTATTGACGCGCCTGGTGGTTTTCTGCTTGAATGGTGGACTGTCTTTTGGGACATTTTCAATGCCAGGACAAATTTCGAGCACTCTGAAGCTGCTGCATCTTACCTTGAGGTTGGTTTCTTCCATTCCTTAGATTTTATCTTGAATGTTTTACGCTTTTCATTCTTTATCTTTTGCATATTGCCTCTATTGATTACCCTAAACATTTTTCTGCTCTCATCCTTGGCAATCGCCAACTGCATTGGAATTTTTTGACATAGATATTTGGTATAATTGCATTGGTGGAATATACTTGGAAAACTGGCAATCCGAAGTATTCGGAGAACGTTTAACTATATTTTCTAGGTGTGATAATTAGTTCTAATTCATTTTTCTCATTAATTACGTTATATTGCATTAGAATCCTCTGCATGTCTTTCTGGTGTTAATGCAATTGTTGGGTTTACATAAAATGGCAGACTCAAATGGTCAAGGCACAAGAAGTACAGCAGCAGCAGCAGCCTGAATTTGTGCAAAATCAGCAGATGCAAATGCAGCAAATGTTATTACAGAGACAAGCTCAGCAACAACAGCAAATAAGGGATTCCATGGATGTTGCTATGAAGGTGCCTTCTTTTGCAAGAGATTTGAGATTGACATTTTTGTTTGTTTTTCATTGTGGTATTAAAGCTAGAATTGTTAGAGGATTTACAAATATGGTAACGGAACACATTCCACGTCTCACTATTGTAACTTACATTGGGATTCCCCTTGAATTTGAACTTGTTTGAACTTGTCTAACTTACGGTTCAAATAGAAGTAGAAGTTCAGTTTGAAAGGATGGCCTCTAACAGTAAGCTTCCTAATAAATTTTGACACGACTCAAAATTTGATGGAGTAAAGAAAGAAATGCCTTGCTAGTAAAACCAGTAAGATACAGTTTAGGATAAACCAATAATCAACTTGAGCTTGAACACAGTATCAGGGTGTTGATCAACTTCAGCTTCAAAGGATGGTGCAATCCCAACTTGAGCAGCAGCTGATCCATCAAGCGCAGCAAAGCATTCAATCACAATCTGTTAATGAGTTAGAGCGTATGAAACTGAGAATGCTTCACCAGAATAGCCCCTTGTTACTCCGAGATATAGATCAACTGATTAAGGTAACCACTTCACTTCCTTCACTAGATAAATGTTGATTAATCATTAATTTAGGCCCTGTTCATTTCAACTTAATGGACTTGACTGAACTGAACTATACTGTAATGGACTTAATAATAATAATACAATATTTATTAAAATAATAGTAATTCCAATAAATATTAAAAATTAATAAATCATTAATACCAATAATTAAAAATAATACTAAATGGATCTGAACTGAATTGAAGTTGAAAATGCCATGTAATTTTTGCATTTGTACTATTTCTCAGTTGCAGAAGCAACAGAAACAACTACAGAACAGCCAACAGCAGGAACAGTATTTACAACATTTATTTGCTAATCCGCAGTCCCAAGGTTCAACCCAATACCTTCAGCAACAAGACAAAATAATTGGTTCTAGCATGACTATGGATGGTAGCATGTCCAATACTTTTCAAGTAAATGACCAGGTTTGCTATCTAGTTGTTAAAATGAGAGTGTTCAAATTTACCTTTGTGAAAAATTTATGTAATCATTTGTAATCTGATGTAAAATCCTTTATATGCTTTATTTGCATCTACTATCTGTCTGTCCACTAGAAGTTAGTTTACCTATATATATGTTTGCTATGAGTCCAATCTTGATATATTTTTAACTTCACCTTAGTTTTTAGTATCTGAAAGTGACATGGCAGCGTTCTGTCATCTTCAAATGCTTTATTTCTTTTCTGATTGAGTTTATTCTTTGTAAGGCTTCAAAGAGTCCAATTGTGCGAAAGAGAAAGCAGCATGTCATGTCCTACTCTACTCCTGCTAACACCACGTCAGCCGATGTTGGTAAAGGTATAGTTTTATTTCTAAACTGGTCAACTTTTGTTAATTGCATCTGTGCATGTGGATGGAGAGGGAAGAGGATAAATGGTTCTATTTTTTGTATTTTACCGAAATAGGCATTTTTATTCTAACACAGGTGCATTTTCGGAGATTCGGCGTATCCAAGCCAGCACAGATAAAATAGAATCATGTCACTTTTCATCAGATGGAAAATTGCTGGCAACTGGTGGGCATGACAAAAAGGTAACTGCTTGAATTTTATCATATCTTGGTATGTATTGTGTCACTAAGAAACTAATTTCTGCTTTTAAAAAAATTTTGTTCTTTTTTCGCAAAAAGTACTTCCTGATGGAAAAGTTACTGTTTTGTGGATGAAAATGTTTTTCAGGCTACACTGTGGTGCACAGAGTCTTTTACACCAAAGTCAATCCTTGAAGAACATTCTCAATGGATAACTGATGTTCGATTCTGCCCAACCATTTCACAACTAGCTACATCATCTGCTGACAAAACTGTCAGGGTTTGGGACGCTTATAATGTTAGTAACCTGTGTATATATGGATGACTTTAAAATATTCCTTAAACCTTTCGGTCAATAAATGATTTATATTTTTAGCCCAAGCATTCGAACTATCTCCGGTAGGAGATTTCGTTGAAAATAGTAGAATATACAGGACACCATTTAGAGCTGTTTTATGAGTTATAAAGTGGTCACCATTTAGTGCTGTTTTATGACTACTTAGAGCTGTTTTACGAATTATAAAGTGGTCACCATTTTGACTTTTGAGGGATTGCTTAGTATTCTGCTAGTATACCTTTTACCTAATTACTTAGCTTCAATGGTAATCCCTATTTTCAGGCGGGTTACTCGCTTCGCACATTCATGGGGCATTCAACGACAGTGACGTCAGTGGATTTCCACCCTGGCAAAGAGGATCTCATTTGTTCTTGCGATAATAGCAGTGAGATTCGGTATTGGAGTATCCACAAAGGCAGTTGCATTGGAGTCTTTAAGGTACAATATCAACAAAAAAAGCAATATCTGTATCGAATCATTAATTTGAGGCGAGTTTGTTTCATTTGACAGGGTGGGGCTACTCAGACGAGGTTTCAACCTTGGCATGGAAGGATGCTTGCAGCTGCAGCCGAGAATGTGGTGTCCATGCTCGATGTTGAGACTCAAGTTTGTACCCTTAAACTGCAGGTTGGCCATTCCATTCTCTTGTTATCAACAATTTCTGTGTCATTAGTATATGTTATTATGAATTATTACTATTATAGCCCTAATGCCTCAGTAGCTACCTGAACTTGTCCTCAAAAACCTACTATCCCCCTAAACTTCCGGTTGGAGAGAGAGAATCAGAAAATGACATCTTTGAAAAGTCAAACCAACGGTAAGGTGACACGTGACTTTTAGAGGAGGGCAAAGCGATGCACTTTTTGAAAGTTGAAGGATATATGCGGTCACTTTGAAAGTTCAGGGGGCCAATAGGTTTACAGGGACAAGTTCAGGTAGTTGCTGGGACAAGTTAAGCCTTTGAATGTTTCTTATTCATCATACTGGAAATTGGAATATCCATGTTCTGGTTCTCATTAAATAACTAAATCCATTTGTTAAGAATGCGGTTTTATTTCAAATTATCGTTGTAGGGCCATAAAAACCCGATCCATTCTGTGTGCTGGGACCCATCTGGAGAGTTTCTAGCATCAGTAAGCGATGACGTGGTCAGAGTTTGGACAGCTGTTTCAGACAAATACATTCACGAGCTGAGCTGTACAGGCAACAAGTTCCGATCCTGTGTTTTCCATCCTAGTTACTCTCACCTACTCATCATTGGCTGTTATCAGGCAAGTCCAAGTCTGTTTTTTTTTCTCTCATTTTCTCCATTGCTCTTATTGCATTGTATTTGATTGTTCATGTCGACAATGACAGATGCTCGAGCTTTGGAGCGTGGCTGAAAACAAGACAATGACTGTGTCTGCACATGACAAACTGGTTTCTTCAGTGGCTGCATCAAATGTATCGTGTTTGGTTTCTTCTTCTAGCCATGACAACTGCGTTAAGCTCTGGAAGTGATATCGACGGTGCGTTTTACTGTTAGTACATATGAATATGATATAAATATACAAAGAATAGATAGTATGGCTCTGACATAGAAAAAGGGACTTTTTTCGATTTTTGACTGTTTCGCGTTTAACTGACATCGTGAGAGATTATTCAATTGGTGCTAGTTTCTCAAATGTACAGCAAAATTGACTGCCTATAGATATTAGATAGTGAAAAGTATTCAATTTTTTATCATTGTAAATGCTACAGATATATGGTATATAAATGAAATAGTTTTTTTGTTTAGGGATATAGATACTCTGCTTCTATTTGCATTATCTTTTTGTATTCTGTTTTTCTGCGATTTATCAAAGATATTAAGAGGCCAAGTTTAGAGTTTATTGGTTATTTTCCACTTTAAAAGGTTAACATTTGTTTGATTAATTGTGTGAAAACCCCGAAGGTTAGCACAATCACTTTTCATGGTACTTGCTGGCAATCCCATTATGAAATTATAGATTAGAGTTGTGTTGAGAATAGATATTAAATCAATGGTTAATTGACAGTAAAAGTTTCAAAAAAATAATATAATAGTAAGTTAGAGGATTTACAAATACAGTAACAGATCACATTCCATGTCTTACTATGGTTAAATCTTCTTGAATATTGATTTGTTGTGGTTGAGTAGTATTGTAACTTTCATTATCATAGTTTACCCTTAAATTTGAAGTTTGCGTCGAACCCTAACTTGTTCGAACATGTCTAACTTACACAGTTACACATTAACGAGTTGAGCTTTAGGCTAATTGATCTAACAATTCATGCATTTGATAA
>CATIWQ010099869.1:0-11748 GCA_949673415.1 Euphorbia schlechtendalii | reverse complement strand
TATGTAGATTTCTCTGAGTTCAAGGTGTTAGAGAGAAAAATGTATAAGTGATTCGATTCTTGTTTCAATCACTAGATTTCTCCACAAATTCGAGCGATTGTTGTATGAGTGTAATTGCAAAGCACTTATCAATAAAAGTTTTTGTTCTTCAACATTCATTTGTTCAATATTCACAAGGAATAGCATCTTAACGGAATTTCTGTACGAGTCGAGACCTAATTCAAAGTAGACGCATGAATTGTGGGAATTGACGACTCCCATTAAAGAGTGGATACGGTTTGATCAACTTTAGCTTTCACTTGCATACCTTACAACTTTACTTTGTTTTCTACTTATACTTTCTAATTCAAAGTTTATGATATGTCTATGTGTCATAACGAGTCTTTCATCTTGCGTCACTTATAGTAATGAAGTTATATGCTTTCAAGTTAACTTTAAGAGTAGTTTCAGGGTTAACAAGATTGTGTATAATCACTGGATCTGTGATTATAACGCTGTTTAGTGAGCCAACATTTTTGAAGTGGTAATTTGCTAAATATGGCTATGTGAGAGCGACCCGTACTAAGCATAGTATTATTGTTATTCAGGTTTTTATAAGTGGCATAATTCATTTACCCTAGATTTAGAAAAGTCATTTCATGTGTTGCTCTGTAGTGAATTATAGGATATTTGGGCTTTTAGAACCGAGTTTGTTGAAATTATCTAGTGCATAAAACATTCTTGATTATTTTGCATATTTTACTCCACTATATTTGTTCTTGGGGAATATCTATATGCATTTCATCTTCTCTAATCTGTTCATGCATCTGTCCATTCATTAGTCTACCATTCAAAACCTTTAACTTATTTTATTTTCTTTTGTTCTTTAACTCTAGTTGATCTTTAGAAACGAATTCCTTCCCTGTGAGATCGATATCTTTTAAAACTACATCGTAACTATTTACATGAAGTTATCATCATTTTTCTATTTGATAAGCGGTACTGACAACACCTGTTCATATTTAGAACTTTTATATTATCAGTAGAAAAGTGGGGAACAAGTTTTTGGCGCCATTGCCGGGGAAGGCAAATGCGTTCTAGAGATCAAATTACTGGGGAAGGCAAGTGCGTTTTGAAGATCATATATTGGAAGAGTACGGTAAATTTTCTAACCATATCTATTTATAACTTTTCTGAACTATATAATTTGTCTATCCTAACTTGGATGTGAAAAATTATATGAAATAATCATCTTGGAGGTGATAAGTCATATTATTACATCTGAATTCTTGAAAAATAGAAGATTTTCTTTTATTTTGCCTATTCGCATTCGTAAATCCATATCGCGCTCGTGAATTCTTGGATAAAAATTTCTGTTTCTCAATTCTTGTAAGTCACGATCGCGACTTGTGCAAAATTGCAGTAGTTATTCGACGGTTATTTTTCCAAATTCTATAAGTTGATGTGCGAATGTGCATCACTTTTCACTTCTGAAAATTTGAATTTCTTATCTTTTCAATCAACAATTTATTTCCAAATCTGAAACCATTCTATTCTTTCAAATTCTTTCAATTCTATATGGTTTTAACAAGGAAATCCAATCTAGTTCCTCCCTCAAACCTTCAAGAATGTTATGAGGCACCATTTCCAATGTACTCTCATGATGAAGGAGATCACTACGAGATGATCAAGAATGCTAAATTCAAGAGTTCCTACACTATTAATAGGAACAATTTCATTAGTCTTGGGGTATATGACAGAGTGATGCACTATTTCGGAGTTTTGAACTTCGTCATTTATTCAAACATATGCATGGGAAATAGTGTTGAGAATTGTATGGAGATGTTAGTAATGCTGGCATGGAAGAATGACAAAAAGGACTACTTGGTTTATAGTCATCAAGGAAAGGAGTACAAGTTGATGAAGAAGGCGCTTAACAATTATATGGGATTTCCAATGGACTGCTACAACAAGATGCCTCCTAGATGGAATCCTCTACCAACATGGAACCGCTTGTCCATCCAAACTGAGTTTAAACAATTATGTACCTATAGTTAGTGGATTTGTGATCCTTGTTTGCTAGCCTTGCACTTTTCTTAAGTGGTGCATTATTTGGTAAGTTAACTTTCGATATTGTCATTCCTGAAGAATTATTTGTAATGGAAGCGATTTGGAATGGAACGCCTATTGATGTTTCGTGAATAATGATGGAGGCACTCATGTCTACCATCCAAAATCCCGAAGTAATTGAATATGGGTGTCGTACAATGGCGAATCTGTTGGGACAAATTGGATGAATGCCTTATTCCACTGAGGTCTTTATTTATGAAGACAAGATTCCAGAATTGACCATGGACATATTCTTCAAGTATGGATTTCTGGAAAAGTGCATAGGAGAAGATAGGATCACTCATGATTGGAAATTATGGGAGGAGAGAGTGGATGCCGATAGAAGAAGAGAAAGGGAAAAGGTAAGGGAAGAAGAGCGTAAAGCAACCAACCTCCGAGGAAAGTTGAATGACCTTTTGGAAGCGCAAATCTCGATTCATAAGAAAATCGATAAAATTCATACGATGATGTTTAACGTTGAGCAAGATTTATGGGAATCTTATTATAAGATTGACCAATTGACAGAATTGATCCCCTTTGAATGATTATCTGATTTCCATTTAGGTTTAGGATTTGTACATTTTGTTTATTTTGTTTTGTTTGTTTGTTTGTTGTTTGTTTTTTTATGTGTGTTTAGTTTCATTTTTTTCGTTTCTAGTTAAGTCTCTCAAAATGAGGACATTGTGTTATCTAGTGTGTGGGGGGGGGGGGCACTTGTATAAAATCCAAAAATCCAAATAAAATTAAAAAAATTGAAGAATAAAAAATTTCCTTGATTTTGTGTTGTTTATACCTTATCCATACCTATACTATACTAACATATGTTCCAAGGTTATTGTGAGTGTTAAGTATTACAAGTTCGATGTTGGTGCAAATTTCAAACAAAAATGTTTGTTTCAAGTATGAGCGCACATTGAGAGTGTGAGCGCTTTAGTAGATTGGCACAACATTTAGCATTTGGTAAGGATGAGTGGTGATTAACATTCAATAGCAACATTCCATGTAAGTTTCGATATATATTTCAATGCAAAATGAATTAGTATAAGTTATATAGTTTTAGTTTAATGTTACCGAAAAGTTTTGAGTGGGGTAATATCTAGTAGTGTTCTTACTATGAGTTTTATATGCTATTCTCGAATACGTCCTATTAGTATTGAGTGTGTCTAAAGTGTAGGGAAACTATAGCCATAATACTTTGAAAGTGATCAATAAAGGATGGGGGTATTGAGAGAAAAAAAATCAAAAGAAAGAGAGGATAACCAATGAGTTATGTAAAAGGTGAGAAATGGTACGGAGCAGAAACTGCAACCATTCAATGAGTAAAAAAGAAAAAGTAGCATAGCATGAAAAATGGGTGCAAAGTAAAAATTTGTACTTCAAAAACATATGCTTAAAGAAAAAAATGAGAGAAAGTGGTATGGAGCATAAAATGCAACCACTAAAAAAAGGGGAGAGTGGTATGGAGCATAAAATGCAATCACTAAGAGTGTTTAACATCCTAGGTTACCTAAAAATGCCTTGAGATCAATCTTTTCAAAATGTGCTCCCTTTGTCCTTTATACTTTATACTATACTTGAGAGAAGGAAATATTCGAGCGAGTACATAACGCTTATATGAAGACATAATTCGGTTGGCCCTCCATTAAGAGCAAAGGTATGTAACTGGACTATATAAATTACACATTATTAATTTGTGGGAAATTTAGTATACTTTACTTGAACTTTATGCAACGTGGGAATGTGGTACTCATTACAATACTCTTTCACCAAATGAGGTACGAACTTGAATTACTATTTTATACACTACTGTTGTGTTTACCTTCAGGACAAGACAAAAGTTAAGTGTGGGGGTGTGATAGTGTATAATTACACTTATTATCTTGATATTTTTACTCATAAAACGATGTGGTTTAGAGTCATTTTATACTTCATATAAAAGATTTCACGTGGTATGTAGTTATTTTTTATGCAAGTGCAGAAACTAGGTGAATCTTGGGAGTGAAATGATAAAAAATGGAATTATATACAAAAAGAGTGAAAATGGTACAAAAAGATGCGTGGAATGCAAGAAATTAGCTTAGGATCGAAGTTGTCAAAGATCGGTAAAGTTGCAAAGAAGAATCATGAAGAAAAGCATAAGTCACGACCATGTCACGATTGTGATTCCTACTCAGGATTGGCCAAATCACGCTCGTGACTATCTATCATGATCGCTACTTATCATTCTTCACAAATAGTCAGTTACCAACTTACATTCACGCTCGTGAATCGTGATAGGTGTGAGCGGGCGACACGGAGCGGTTGGCCGAGAGCGTGCGATTTCATAGGCGCGTTCCGCCGAGGTTTTTGAAAAAAGGTGCATCGGGTTGGGGACCTTGAAAAGAGGTTGAAAGAGAGAGCGAAAACATTTTAGATCGGTTCGAACCAAAATCCACCGTCTCTTAGTGTGGAGTCGCCACCTAGATTAGCTCGTTCTAAGAATTAGAGTCCTGTGAGGTTTAACGTCCGGGGGACGGCCCACCAAGACATAGAGATTCGGGTTCGGGATAAGTTGCTTATTTTTTATGTGATCACATTGTATTACATCTACAGAAAACTGTATTTTCTTAGTTATGCATATTCGCACTTAGGTCATTTTTTCGAGTTTACATTCATGATTCGCGTATACAAAAAGCAGTAAATCCATCCACAAAACAGTAAGTAAATGCGAAAAATAAAAATTACAAGGCTTTAAAAAATTGGAGGATGCAACCACCCGCTAACCTATTCATTAAATTTCCTCAAAAATATATGCAATACCCGAAGGAAAAATAAAATCCTAAACATACATCTAACCTGCATCCACAATGGTTAGCACAGGGGATATCACATATGTTCGATTTGATTTTAGCGAGGCCCATGTGGCCTAATTAAAACATCGAAGATTTTACGTTGTTATTTTAAATAAAAATAGTTCATTTTTATTTACACGTATGTTGCTCAATTTTATTATTGAAAATGATCGCATGGCATAGGGTGAGGTCTGTTATCTGGGAATAATTTTAATTCCCTTTGTTGGGGTATTCTAACATACAAAATAAATAAAAAAGGAGAAATAAAAGATGAAGAAGAAGAATATTACAACATTTACAATAATAATAAGTGAAATAATTCCTAGGTCCACAAATAAAATCAAAAGAAGATGAAAGCATATGAAAGCATGATATTCGCAAGTCTAGGAACTCAAAGGCTTACCTTTGCGGTATGAACCTCCTCGTCCTTTAGTTTAGGTGAAATTGTTGATGTAAAAGTCTAAAAAATCTTCATTTAACTCTTGGAATTTTAGTGTAATTTAATTGAACAATACGTGTTTATTTATCCAAAAGATAATCAGACTCGGGTTCTAAATTTGTTTTACACCCGATAATATCTGAGGATTTAAGAAGAAATAGATGAAGAAATTTGATTAAAATATGAAGAGATTTGGGATCCAAACGTGTTTTGGATCCGAGAAAAAATTAGAAGAAAATAAGAAATTATTGTTTGTATATTTTTTTTATCTGAAAGAGAGGATTTTCTCTGAATTTTCGAGCCCCCTTCAATCCAAAATGTTCTACTATTTATAGAAAAATCCTGGAAAATCCAAAAAAGGAAAAAAAAATTTGCTAGCCAGCCTCGCCAAACTGGCTGGCGAGCTCACCAGCCAGTCTGGCGAGGCTCGCCAAGATCTAGCAAGGTACGCCAGGTCTCTGGCGAGGTTCGCCAGACCCCTGGCGAGCATCGCCAGGCTTCTGATGAGGTTCGCCAGACCCCCGGTGTACCTCGCCAGGCCTCTAGTGAGGTTCGTCAAGTCCCTGGCAAGGTTCACCAAGCCAGATATCGGCGAGGCAGGCTCCGGATCCGGTTTTTGACTGCGTTTTCGAATTTTTTGTGTATTTTTATATCTTTTAGTTAATTTCTGAATTAAAGTCCTATTAAATTCAGCGACGAGGAAGACTCCCATTTGTAGATCATCGGACTGTCAAAAATCGTGTGATTCGAGGATAAATATCTCGAAAAGCTGTTATCATTGAACGCGCGAGCTGGTACAAAATCCCGTGCTCACAGTAGCAATGATGCCCAACCGATTGACACAATTTTGCAAAATACCCCATAGATTCTCAAAAACAAGGTCAATCCATAATTTGCTTCAGATACGTTCCACACCAACCATTGAAGGCAAGGTAGTAGACAAATCAACATCCACAAGAACCCTTGCAAAGTGATAGGAATCACCTTTCAAAGTGGTATTATCCACTGTCAATAATATACTAAAGCTGCTAGTAATTTTCGTTAAAATTCTAGCATCCCAAGACTTGAGCATTCGTAGCCTTTTGAGCAGAGGGATCGAAGTCCAAAACCTAGGGCTGCACCTTAAACATACCAGGTTTAAGATTGATGTTACCCTTAGACCAAACCATGTTCTTGATCTCCATCGAAACCATCATCATATGATAATAACCTCTACCCAACGAGATCAACCTCCATTGAGTTTTGACTCCACAAATGAAGGTTAGTTTTGATTTAAGGTCCTCCAACTTCTTTAGCGTATCCCCCTTCCCAAAATTAACCGACCAATAAAAGAAATGGAGCAAAGCTTTAAATGTTCGATATAGATATCTTGGGAGTATCTAACTAACCTGAACCCTCCCTTCTCGAAGACAAGAGCTGTTGTAGTGAAGTGAGTTTTTCTTGATGACTGAGCATCAATGATGGCAATATAAGACTACTATTGAGGTTTCGTAGATAAAGGCTGAGGTTTCAAAACCTATGGCTGGGCAAGTTCGTCGGATAGTGGAGGTAGAGGCTGGTGTTGCGCAACATGATCTGGGCAAGTTTATAACTTGATTAGAGTTAGAGCAAGAAACTTGTGGTTAGGCAGGTTCATCGGACAGTGGAGGCAAAGGCTGGTGTTGCGCAACATGAGGGCTGGCATAAGAAACATGATCATTAAAAAGAGAAGCTATAAAATCGGTAGAAGAGGAGACGCAATCCATGGCTAAAAATATTCCTTGGTTGATGGGAAGTTATCTTGGGGTGATTTTGCAAAAATCAAGGAGGAACCATGGTAGATAGTAACGCATAGATGAAATAAACATTCAACATATAAAAAGCAATTGATTTTGGAGATAGTTAGGAGGATGGTAGCAATCAATAGTAGAATTTGCAATAGGACCTCGTCAGGTATTCCGAATGATCGCTCTTTATTGGAATTTTAGTGGTCTTCACAATAGTAAAACCCAGAAATATTGTCTAATTTAATTACGATGCATAAGCTGTTATTCTTGTGTAATGTTGTACCCATGGTGGATTTTGCTTAAATTGATTATTAGTTATGGAAGAAAATAGGTTTTTGTTTGGTAGCTGTAAATGATAAACCCAAGCCTTCACTTTGGGTTTTGAAATTTACAACTTGTGATTACGATTTTCTATTACGTTATTAACTTCGCACGCTGTAGCTATTCGGGTATCGATTAATGGAATAGATGTCAACCTTGGTTTTGTTTATACTATTATTTCCGTGAGAGAGCGTGTTAACCTTTACACCATGATGCGTGATGTGAATGAGATTAGAGGAAAAATATTGGCTTAGATTGAGAACTTTAACGCAGTTCAAGGTGCTCATGAGAAACTGGGAAATCTGTCGCTCTTGTTTGGATTTTTAGAGGTTCATGAATGATGTTGGGTTGGTTGATGTTGCTTCCATGGGTCCTTTATATGCATGGTATAACGCCAAGACAAGATTGGAGAGGGTTGATTGATTCTGGACAAGGTTTTGGTGAATGCTAATTTATGGACTCATGTCTCTCTTATAATTGTGCGAATTTGGCTAGGCATTTCTCGGATCACCATCCATTGCTCTTTACAGTGAATTTCATGGCAAAGAGATTTGTGTGGTTTTATTTCCAATCGATGTGGTTACATATCCTTCATTAGCTCAAGTTATTATGGATTATTGGAATTCCCCTTTCCATCTTTACCGCCGGTACAATACTTATGCTCAAACTCAAATCTTTACGTCTTATTCTTAGAGTTTAGAAACAAGATTTGTTTGGTAATGTTGAGACTAACGTTTGGAAAAGTCAAGAGTTTCTTCTTCATGTTAAGAGTTGAATTTCGTGTAATGGAATGACGGATGCTTTGGTGCAAGAAGAAGTTAATGAGCATTCTCAATTGGACTTACACCTCCTTCAAAAGGACATATTCATGAAGGAAAAGAGCGAAATACATTGTCTTAAGGAAGGAGATCGCAAAAGGTAAGGATTGCAGAGGCTAGTATTCACTCCTTGATTTTTTACGGGTCTTTGACAATAAATGATGAAGAAACTGCAGCCCACATGGTGTCATTTCATAGAGCCCTATTTAGTAACAACGACGATATTCACATTGATCAGCAACTTATTGCTTCGGTAATCCCAAACCAAGTAACTGATATGGAAAACAACTTTCTAATGCTAACACCAACATGTGACATGATTCGAGAAACATTTTTTGCAATGAATGGAGGTAGTGTGCCAGGACTGAATAGTTTCACTGGTATTTTCTTTCAAAAATATTAGTCAATGGTAGGGGCGGATGTTTGTCGCGTGGTGCAACAATGTTTCGACACTGGTATGATGATTTCGGGGTTGAATTTAAGCATTATGGTTTTGATCATGAAATTTGAAGGTGCGAATAGAATTGCGGACTTTAGGCCAACTGCAATGATAAATTTGGATTACAAGATTATTAATAAAATAATAGCGGAATGATTGGGGGGATTGCTTCAAGAATAATTTCACCATTCCAATACGGTTTTCTTAACTTCAGAAGGGGTTAACATGATTCATAAGAAATGTTTTAGAGGTAGTTTGGCTATGAAGATAGATATCAAGAAAGCGTTTGGCACAATGGATTAGAGTTTCTAGTTAAAGGTTCTCTCCACTTTCGGATTCTCAAGGATTTTTGTGGATTGGATGTAATATTTTAGCTTCCATAAGAATTTCAATTATGACCCAATGGGCAGCAAGGGTTACTTCAAATGCTCAAGAGGGGTACGACAAGGTGACCCGTTATCTCCTCTTTTATTTATTTTGGGAGAGGATTTCTTAAGTTGGTTACTTATTTCCTTGACTTATTCGAGGAATTTATCTTGCATAAGCTACATCGTGCATACCCCTTTTCCCTCGCACATGTTATATGCAGATGATGTGTTGCTCTTTTACTTGGCTAATGGAGAAAACATGGAGGTCTTAAGTGATTTTTTTCATCTCTACTGCTCAAACTCGGGGTAGCAGGTTAATTGAGATAAAGCATGCATTTATTTTAGTGATTATGTTACGGTTGTGAGGGGTACACGTTTAGCAAGAAAATTGGGCATTAAAGTTAGCTCGATGCCCTTCAAATTTTAGGTATACCGCTCTTTCATGGGGCTCCAAGAGTTGTTCATTTTTGTTCCCTGCTTGACAAAGCATTGCTCAATTTTGTGGGGAGGATTGGAAGTTCGTTGTCCATGGTTGGTAAAATCCTATTAGTGCAAACTATTATTCAAGACTCTCTTCTTCGTTCTTTTGATGTCTATAAATGGCCATTTTCGCTAATTTGGGAGCTTAAGAGAGCAATTAGGAATTTTATTTGGTCCATCTCAATAGTGACAAAGAAATTGGTCATGGCAACTAGAAGCAAGTGCGTCAAACTAACTTTGGTTAGGGAACTGGGTCTGAAAAGGATTAAGGATATTAATATCACCATGTTGACCAAAGTGGCATGGGGCTTAATATCTAGCACAGCTGGTTGTTCTTGTCTCTTGCAACAACGTTTTTTCAAAAATAATTATCCGCACGGTTGGTTAGCGAATTCCAACATTTGGAATTCTATCAAAGGCGTCTATTTTATCATCTGTTCTTATATCAAATGGTACTTTGGGCCACACTCAAACCATAGTTTTTGAAATGATGAATAGATTTATCCAACGCTAGCGAATCAACTTGGTCCTAGTCGAAGGGAGAGGATGAATAGAATGGTCACGGTGGGTGAGTTGAGTAGTGATGTGGGCAGGAATTTTTTGCTAAATGATTTCCCCACCTCTATTACTCAAGAAATAAATTGGATCAAGGTGACAGATTAGGGAGATGAAATCTGCATATTGAAGCCGAATACTAAAAGTTTCCTTATGGTAAAATCTTTTTATCACTGGTTGCAACCTGACTACACACCACAGAATGGAGGTATTTATGGCACCCCACGATTTATCCGTCACATTCTACTATTTGTTGGAAGGCTGCAATTGGTTTCATTGCTACTCTTTATGTCTTACAAAATAAAAGTATCCCAATTGTCTAGATGTGCTACCTTTGTAGAAATAACTATGAAGATCGAGTGCACCTTTTCGTTGATAGCCCATACACAAAACAACTTTGGATGAGTGTGACGTGGTGGTTTGGTAGATCTTTTGAGGTGTCCTTGGACTTGAGATCAATATTAAAACGAGCTTTTGATCATGACCATTTCAGCTCACGGTTGCAAATTCCATGGAATTCGGCCATAATCAACGTTGTTTGGGTGGTGTGGCGCTTGAGGTGTAAGTGCATTTTTTATGATGACAAGCCTAATATTCATGCATCTCTCAGGGAATTGTGGGCGATCTTGAGGAGAATAGACAAGTTGATTTTGGGACATGTGTGGAAATCGGTGGTCAAGAAACAAATTCTTTCAAACTTGAATTTACAACCAAGATTCTCCAAAGCTCCAAACATCATCCCGATCAAGTGGAACCTGCCACCTATTAATTGGGTGAAACTGAACACCGATGCTTCCTCTGCTGGGTTTCCAGGTCCATCGGGATGTGGTGGAATTTTTCGAAATCACAATGGTATGGTTTTGAATTGCAATTCTTTTTCTTTGGAAATCACATTCTCTTTTTTTGCAAAATTGAAGGCAGCAATGCATGTTGTAAGTTTGGAGATGGACCATGGCTGGTCTAATCTTTAGCTAGAGAGTGACTCAATTTATGTGGTGCATCTCTTCAAAACAAGAAGTAGGGAAGTGCCATGGTGTGTGCGAATCGAATGGGTTGCATGCTTTACAAATTTATTCAATTTGCAATGCACATTTTTAGAGAAGAAAATAAAGTGGCAGATGCTTTGGTAACATATGGTAGAAACAAAAGAGTCAAATTGATGGAATTTAGTTCCGAATTTTTGTATTAATTGTTACGATCATGATCGTAGTGGACGAAGCATATTTCGGAGTATTAGGACGCTAGAATTTTAGCGGAAATTGCTAGCAGCTTTGGTATATTATTGCGAGTAGATAATGCGACTTTGAATGGTGATTTTGGTCACTTTGCGAGGGTTCTTGTGGATGTTGATTTGTCCACTTCCTTGCCTTCAACGGTTGGGGTGGAACGAATGGTAAGTGAATTGTGGATTGACCTTGTTTTTGAAAATTTACCAGCATTTTGCAAATTGTGTCAATCTATTGGACATCATCACTTCGATTGCAAGAAGTTCAAGAAGCCAAGGGTGCTTGAGGATTTGAATAACGGTGCCAGAGGAAAGGTAGTTGATGGGCGCAATACTCTTCTTACTAGGAGCAAGGTGAGGCAGCAAGACCTTGAGGAGCGGCTTGAGGCCAAGTCTGATATTCCCATTGGGAATGCTT
>CATIWQ010099842.1:0-40320 GCA_949673415.1 Euphorbia schlechtendalii | reverse complement strand
GGTTTACTCCATTTTCATGACATTTCAAGTCAAAATTGCTTAACGCCTGAAGATATAAAATTTAACCACAAATCAGCAGTAAACCATTCCAAAATACAGAAAAATGGACACTAAAACATGTTGGAATTGCAAGTCATCAGTCGACAACAACTCCAAAGGCTAGGGGTCTCTCCAATCGACCATCCAAACCGTCATCAATATGCATGACAATACTCGGGTTTGATTGCGCAATCCAATCCCTAAGTTGCAAACACCTTTCTCAATGATTTACACATAGATTCCTCTTCCAAAATGGCCTCACAAAGGGTGTCATTCCAAAAATAAATGTGCAGCCCTCCACCACCGAACACCACTTCCGATTGCACAAACCGAATAAATCCTCAAAAAGTACTGTTAAAGGTACATTCAAGGTCTAATTATTGAATCAAAATAATGCTTCAGCTCCGTTAGCAACCCTTACACTTGTATTTGTCTTGAACACATTCCACAACTTCGAGTTCACAACGCAACACGCTATTACTCCCTTCCACGCGTGAGAAATCCCCATCAAGTCATCCTTTTCCAAAACAGACCAAGACGTGAGTCCATATCTCTTGACACATAATTCATACCACAATGAAGCTTTGTCGACATTCCTCATTCTCCAAACCCACTTCAATAAAAGGTTACAATTGACTACCTTGAAATCCCATATGAAAAGTCCACCATTTTCCAACGGTAGCGATATCGTATCCCATCCCACTTTACATAACCCTCTCGTCATCGCGTCACCTTTCCATAAGAAATTCCTCGTAAGATGAACCAACTTGTCATTCCCAATGATCGAAGCCTATAAATGGAAAGCACATAAATCGGTAATGATGCAAGTACGGACTTTATTAAAACCACCCATCCACTATACGATAGGCATTGCCCTTTCCATATCCTTGTAAACGATTATGAAACTTAGCTATTAAGGGGTTCCAACTTGACGTTGGAATCCGTTTATAGCTCAACAGGGCATGAAGGTAAACGACCAGGAATTTTCTACCTTACACCCAAGCATTTCGGCACAAGATGTAACCCTATTAAGGGTTTCAATTAACGAACTTTTGTTGAAATTAATACTCAAACCCGACACCAGTGGCGTAGCCAGGAATTCCTTCAAGGGGGGGGCACAAAACTCACCGGGAAAGGAGGAGGCGGTGGTGGCGGTGGCAGCAGAGGATGGCAAGCCTATGGGGGTGGGGGGGAGCTTCTGGCACCGGTGAGGCACGTGCCCCGGAGGGGGGGCGGTGGGGCACATGCCCCACCACCCCCCTCCCTCCGCCCCTGCCCGACACCACCTAAAAACACTTAAGAATTCGCAACACCATCGGAAAGAGAGCCTCATTAGCCGGAATAAAACACAATGTATCGTCCGCAAACTATAGCAATGAGAAGTCTCTATCGAAGCCATTAATTTGGAATCCCGGTAACATACCCAACCGAAAACTCGCATCGAATAATTGTTTCACCCCTTTACAGCTAACACAAAAATAAAAGGTGATATCGGGTCACTTTGTTTAACTCCACGTTGCAAACTAATCGGTCACACGGCTGCCCATTAATTAAAATTAACGTTGTCGAATTATTCCTACACTCGGAGAGCCATTTAATCCATGTTTCAAAAAAATTCATCCTACATAAGACCGCACCAATAAAATCCCTCCTGTATAAATAATATATATTCTAGATAAGGTAATTGGAGTATGCATTATAACAATATGTTTTGTCATTCATATCTCTTCTTTCGAAAGAAAAATTAAAGAGAAAGATCATTTAAAAAAAGAAATCTCCTTAAGGAACATTTAGAAAAAAAAAAAGTGAGAAATGCGTCAATGATCATATCACCCCGAGTATAACAAATTTACAATCACAACATGTTTAACATTCGAACTTGGTTTTCCAACCTCAGATTCATTCCAAAAAAAAAAACAATCACAATGTGTGATATCAAGGCCCATTAAAGCCTCAAGCCTATTAGAAGATCCAAGAACTGCATGGGCCAAACAAATGAACACCTCGGCACCACTACGCGCCGAGACAATGTCAGCACAACATCTCGCCGAGGTATAGAACCAAATTAAATAACCTTCGGCATTACCCACCAACATTTCGCCGAGGCATCACCCTCACAACCCACTACTCTGACATTTCTCTCCCCTCTGCCACATTAAATGCATTACAACCTGGCAGAGATGAATCATTTAATGTTCAGACGGCGGACGAGACCCCCAAGCGGTGGGCCACACGTGCATCTCTCACGGATGGGTCCCACATGACATCATCATACACAAATCCTATAAATGGCAAATCTCTAACTGCTAAAAGGTAAGTAATGATAAGCAAACTTTACTAAAGACCCCTAAAGACCTCTTTTACTCTGACCACTGACTAAATCGTCGGAGGATCTTCGCCGAAAACACCTCCGGCCGAGGATTTGTTTTGCAGGACTTTGGAGGACCCGATAGACGGCAAGATCAATCTTGAAGGACATCAATTTGTTATTTTATGATCTCGCTATTGTTTTCACATAGTTATAGTTAAAATTAAGTGATACAAAAAAAATTACAAAGGTTATGCAACTATGACAGAAATGAGAATTTCTTATTGATTGAAAATGGAATGGAATGAAATACAGTGAAGCAGAACACTCTGTTTTATATTAGCTAACAAATACTTAATGGTGAAGATATCATTCCCCGCCAATTGTACACATCAGCTGAATTTAGTTACAACTAAGTTGCAAGTTGGAGCGGATCTGTTATGAAAGCAATTCTACGGTAGGTGTTGGTGCAGTAACATTGCTGTGGGAATTCAGAGTTTGCAGCTTGTGAATTTGACTTTGCTGTTGATATGTTCTTCAAACTAACTTAATCATATGGTTTCAACATAACAGCAAACAAGTTATAACATGTAAATAAATAAAAGGTAAACAAATTAACTAAATTATATCATTTTAATATACAAATAACATGTAATTTAAATATATGTAAACTGTGAGTAACAAGTAAGTAGACAGTAAGTAATTTAAGGTCATGTTCTCTTCAACTTCTCAAAGTTGAACTAAATTGAACTTAACTTAACTTAATTGAATTGAACTTATTTCAGTGTAAATTTATAACTACACATAGAAAAGTTTGACTGAATTGAACTTAATTGAATTGTAGTCCCAGAATAAGGTCTTTAACTTATTTATATCATTTAAATTTTTATGTAAGTAACCTGGAAGTAAATTATAAACATAACAAATAAATAAAATATAGGTAACATGTAAGGAAAATATAAGCAAAATAACTTAGATAATATAATTTTAATTTAGGGAAAATTTTATAAATGGGCTGAAAGTTAGGAATAGTTTCAGCCCAAGTTTTGTGTCCTAACTTATTTGACCAATTAAGTTTCATATTTACTTTCTATACGTTCCAAAGTTGCTTATTCACCTCCCTTACCTTCTACAATTGTTTTTTAATTTTCTTATCTTGTTTCGCCATTATCTCTCAAACCGTTCATTTTTTTGACATGATGTTTTAGAATTTTTTGTTCATCTCATTTTTATCTTTGAAACGCCATCAATTGAGATATACCTTTTCAAAAATATTTTTTCAACTGTTTGATATCTGGTAAGAAATGGGTATATAAATGGTATGTAACTATTAGGAAGAACAAGTTATGTCAAATTTGTTATGAAAGTATAATAGGTAACACAAATACATGTCAAAAGTTTATCTTCATAGCAATAAACAAACAATTACAATAATGAAAATGCATTCAAAAGTGATTACAACAAGTATAAATATAATTTTACAAAGTAATGAATCAAAACAATAGGAATCTGGTATGTAATTGGTATGAAGAACAAAAAACGTCAAAATTAGTATTAAGTGGTACGAAACTAGTATGAAGAACAAGTAGGGTCAAATTAATCTTGAAAAGTAATGAAAATGCATTGGAAAGTGATTAGAATATGTAAGATAAAACTCTAGATAGTATTAAATCAAAACAGTAGAACTCTGGTATGTAACTAGTATGAAGAATAAAAAAATGTCAAAACTTAGTAAGAAAGTGGTAGGAAACTAGTATGAAGAACAAGTTGTGTCAAATTAATCTTGAAAAGTAATGAAACTGTATTAGAAAGTGATTAGAACATGTAAGATAAAACTATTTGAATCAAAACAGTAGGAATCTGGTATGTAGCTGGTATGAAACTAGTATGAATAACAAAAAAAAATGTTAAAACTAGTAAGAAAGTGGTAGGAAACTGGTATGAAGAATAAGTTGTGTCAAATTAATCTTGAAAAGCAATGAAAATAAATTAGAAAGTGATTAGAACATGTAAGATAAATTTTTACAAAGTATTGAATTAAAACAGTAGTGGTATGTAACTGGTATAAAAAATAAAAAAATGCCAAAACTAGTAAGAAAGTTGTGGGAAACTAGTATGAAGAACAAGTTATATCAATTTAATCTTGAAAATTAATGAAAATGCATTAGAAAGTGATGAGAACATGTAAGATAAAACTCTAGAAAGTATTGAATCAAAACAGTAGGAATCTGGTATGTAACTGGTACGAAGAATAAAAAATGTCAAAACTAGTAAGAAAGTGGTAGGAAACTAGTATGAAGAACAAGTTGTGTCAAAATAATTTTGAAAAGTTATGAAAATGCATTAGAAAGTGATTTATTCATGTAAGATAAATCTCTACAAAGTATTGAATCAAAACACTAGGAATCTGGTATGTAATTGGTATGAAGAACAAAAAATATCAAAACTAATAAGAAAGTGGTAGGTAAATGGTATGAAGAACAAATTGTGTCAAATTAATCTTGAAAAGTAATGAAAATGTATTAGAAAGTGATTAGAACATGTAAGATAAAACTCTAGAGAGTATTGAATCAAGATAGTAGGAATCTAGTATGTAACCTGTATGAAACTGGTATGACAAATAAAAAATATCAACACTAGTAAGAAAATGGCTGGTAAGTGGTAGGAAACTGGTATGAAGAACAAGTTGTGTCAAAATAATCTTGAAAAGTTATGAAAATACATTAGAAAGGGATTTATTCATGTAATATAAATCTCTATAAAGTATTGAATCAAAATAGCAGGAATCCGATATGTAACTAGTATGAAGAATAAAAAATATCAAAACTAATAAGAAAGTGGTGGGTAAGTGGTAGGAAATTGGTATGAAGAACAAATTGTGTCAAATTAATCTTGAAAAGTAATGAAAATGCATTAGAAAGTGATTAGAACATGTAAGATAAAACTCTAGAGAGTATTGAATCAAGACAGTAGGAATCTGGTATGAAGAATAAAAAATATCAAAACTAGTAAGAAAATGGTAGGTAAGTGGTAGGAAACTGGTATGAAGAACAAGTTGTGTTAAATTAATCTTGAAAAGTGATGAAAATGCATTAGAAAGTTATCATAACATGTAAGATAATTAATTAAAACTAATCAGCTAATTTAAGTTCATAAATACTTTGAAGAGCATGCTTCCAAGACCAATGAGAGTGATAAAAATCAAATTATTAGATGAATTTATAATTAAATTAGTCATCACTTCCTCCATTTTTAATCTATTTATTTCAACTTTCTCCAATATATGTTTAAGCCATCTCTTTATTAAATTTACAAACATATATACAGTATAATTCTTTATTAATTCATTTAGACATCTTCACAAAACACATAATTAGGGTTGTTTATCGGTTGGTTCGGTTGAATAACCGAACCAAACCAAATAAACCAATAACCGAATAGTTAAAAAAAATACAAACTGAAATGGAATCGAAACCGAACCGATGCATTAGGTTCGGTTGGTCGGTTCGGTTATTTCGGTTTTGTTTTGTTTATTTTTCCTATTATTTATTTTTGCTAATTCTTACTATAATCTTTTGTTTTGCACATTAATTTACTCTATTTAAAAAAAAATATAAATTGACATAAAAATAAGATTTTTTTGACTTGTTAGTAGGTACCGGACTTGTAAAATTATAATAAAATAAAATAACATCCATTATTAATACGTAAATTTCAACTAAGAGAAATAAAATTTTTGGCAGGATCAATATGCTAAATGCCCTTACATAATAATTAGCATTGGTGTTGCAAGTGGCGTGGAGATTGAGGTAGTTTCGGTATAGATTTTATTGGTATTATATATTGTTTAACTGTTAGGTAAAAAAAATGATATTATAATTTATAAAAAATTAGTTTTTCATAAATATTTTCATTAATCGGTTATATCGGTTTATTATTAACAAAAACCGAACTGACCAAAATCACCGAAAATCTATTAAATAAATAACCGACATCGAACCATTTAGACCGAATAACCAAACCGATAAACCGAATAACATCGGTTCGGTCGGTTATTTCGGTTCGTTTCGGTTTTTGAACACCCCTACACATAATGGACGGATTGCATATCATGGTGCATTTATACAGCCCAATGAAATCCCCACATCAATTACAACAAAAAAATTGCATAATCCTTCTACAAATTAACAACAAAAACAAACACAAAGAGACAAATCGAATCTATCAGCAACATGATTTCAACTCCATGGATCCTCATTCTCAATTGCAAAAAAAAAACTGATCGAAAACTAGAAAACTGGAATTGTGCAAAGAATTTAAGAATTACAGAAAGCAGAAACTTGAAGAAACTTCGATCTAGAGAAAATCGGGGAGAATCGAAACAAGGAAGAGAGAATTTGATGGAGAGAAATGCACTATGCAAAAAGAGGAAGCAATTGAAGCTTGATAAAACAGTGTATTTATAAAACGTATAGAGTGAAAACTTAAACTTAAAATTGATTATACAATGCAAACTATCTATTGGAAAGAATTTTTGTAAATAAGTTTCAGAAACCCTATATTTTTTACAATTTCCCTCTAACTTAACTATATGAAACTATAAGTAACTTGTAAGTAAATGAGGATGTAACAATTAATAATATGATTTGGCTTAATACATCCATAAACCCCAATAGACTTTTATCATTCTAAACTTTCAAATGTGTTTAACAACCCTTGAACTTGTTAAAAATGCATCAGTTTATCCCCTTCAATGCCATGTGTCAGCTTTTGGTTGGAGAGAGAAAAAATCAGAAAAATGACATCTTTGAAAAGTCAAACCAACCATAAACGGACATGTGGGATGAGAGGGTAAACAGTAGTATTTTAAACAAGTTCAGGGTGATATCTGACACGTTTGAAAGTTCATGAAGGTAGAGCCATTTTGGACAAGTTCGGGGGGATCATGAATGCATTATGCCATATGATTTTAATTGTACTTGTTGTAACATGTAAATTATATATATTATGTAAGTAAACTAGAGATATTTAGTGTTACACGAACTTAGGTGATGTTTGATTTGTGGAATGATTAGGAATAAAACCGAAATGAGCGTAAGAATGTAAAAACTGATAAACATTTCTCTTGTTTTCATCTTAATTAACTATTACATTTACGAAATATATGTGAATATATATGATGGATCCAAAATAGATGTGATATCGTATATTACATTCTTTATTCAATTATATTATATTATTGCTAAATATTTATTCAATGAAACAATCATCTTAGTGCTACATATTACAATTTAGTGAGTCATCTGTGCATTAATCGGTTTATGCTGAACTAAAAATATTTCACTTATGTTATTGCATAGAAATGAAGCATGGAATCGCGTCAGCCAACACACATCTAATGACACAGTGACTGCTTTTACTCATTGTGCCTAGGCACTATTTTAAGGTTCATCAATTAACTCTGTGTTTCTAGGTTGTTATTAGGTGCTTGACCGATTTGCTCCCCCAGGCACCGCCTAAATCAATTTTTTTGCCGATACATCGCCCAAGATACCGATATTTCCAATAATGGTTGCTAAACTTTTTTAACACATGAAACAATGTGTTTCAAGTCATAAGAAGTAAGAAACTTAAGATATATTGGATTAGTCTAAAACACTAAATTTTTTATGTATTTCAGTGAAATTTTGTATTGTGTAGTAATTAATTAATTAGTTTTTTCATATCTTAAATGTGTTGTATTATTTTTTTGTAATATAGATTTCATACTATAATTCATATAATTTAAAATTTAATTGATTTTATAATTTTATCAAATTGTAAAAATACAAATTTTTTTATATATTTTAATTATGTGTAAAACATGATTTTTTTGTTTTTTTAAATACATTTTCTTCTTACATTGGTATAAAATTTTAAAATTATTTTATATATGACATAAAAATTTATACTAAGGCCATGTTCTCTTCAATTACAATTCAATTAAGTTAAGTTAAGTTCAACAATGTGTAGTTATAAATTTACACTGAAATAAGTTTAGTTCAGTAAACTTAACTTCAATTGAGTTTAATTCAGTTCAGCTTTCGGAAGTTGAAGAAAATAGAAAAATATTTTGTATTTATAGCGTTTTTTTAAGATATATGGTTTTAAAATTTTCATAAAAAAAAGCAAAAAAAAGTTTTTCAACAAGGGACAACAAATTTTTTTTGTTTTGAACATAATTAAAATTGGTTTTAGCATTCGCTCAAAATTTAATCTAGAATCTCATGTTTATGTAAAAGATCAAATAAAAAATAGGCTTAATGCATCTGCACCCCCTAAATTTGTTCAAAAAGAGCTGTTACCACCCTGAACTTTGAAATGTGACAAATAGCTTCTTGTACTTGTTTAAAACGCGTTACTTTACCCCTCGTAAAAATATCGGTTTCAAGAAAAAGAAAGATAAAAATGACGGGCCAAGAATATATACAATATTATGATTAATTGAAGAAAATATTTATAATAGAGTTGAAGTTTTGAAGAAGACGAAGAACATATATTAGGGATTTTAAATGGTAAGAATTAGAATGTTATAGATTTTTTTATTCATCTTCTATTCCACAACATACTTCGTGTGCGTGTATTTTTATGATCATCCACGTAGCAAGCCAGGTCAACACAAGGGGGTAAAATAATGCGTTTTTTACAAGTACAGGGGATTATCTGTCACATTTCAAAATTCAGGATGATAACAGCCTTTTTTAAACAAGTTCAGGAGGTGCGGATGCATTAAACTTAAAAAATACTACAAATTTGCATAGTCTTTGCCTAGCCCCGACTAGTCTCTACCTAAACCCTAGAGGCTCAAGTCATTGGACTGGCATTAATTTTACTCAAACTAATCACGCCTAACCCGACCCGTATATACAAAGTTAACACGTGGCTATCTTGTTGGTTTTACAGCAAAACCCTGAAAGGGTTTAATTTGGAGAGAAGATGAGCGGAGCTGGGACTCCTGATTTCTTCTACAGAGAAGCTCAGCGTCTCGGTTATGTAGCTCGTTCCGCTTTCAAGGTTCTTCTTTTGTTCTATCCATCTCCATTCCCTCAGTTCACTCTGTAATGCAGTTTTCTTTCCGTTCTCAGCTTCTTCAGATTCAAAAGCAACACAAATTGATAACCCCGGGCTCCACTGTTCTTGACCTTGGTTGTGCTCCCGGTGCTTGGCTCCAGGTCTTGTTTTTTCGCCTTCCATTTCATTTTTTTGTTTCATTGTAAATAAATTGATTTCGAATACAGGTTGCTTGCCAGAGTTTGGGGCCGCTTAAGAATGGTGGGTCCGTGGTGGGTATTGATCTCAAGGTATGCTTGTGAATTGATGAATTGATAAAATTGCATAAAAATTTGATTGATTGATGTTTGAGGAATTTGCAGAGCAGAAGGTGAAGGTTCCTTCCCAACATTGCGATGCGAGGGTTAAAACTATTTGTGCTGATGTGATGAAGCTCCCCAAACATCAACTCAGAGCCCTCTCTCCTCGGGTATTGTCGCATTTCTTTAACCATGTCACTGTAATTCCAAGGTGTTGTTGGCTTTGAGTAAAAATGGCTCCTTCTTTAACATTATAAATGGGAGTTTAGTTCATTTATAAGGTCCTCGATTTAGATATTAATAGCTATTTTATCATATAAGTGAAATCTGGCTTGTGTGTGTCGTTGATATATGCATCTTGCTATATTTTACTAACTGTATTCTCCTTGCTCCATGTATTTTATATTGAATAAAAAAGAATCAATGATATCATAATCAGAAGTTATGCTTCAGTTTTCATTCGTTACCATCTAGAATTAGACAGGAACCTGAAAAGCTATTCTTAGATTGATGAAGCTCTTACCAACAAGTTATTTGGACTGATTTGGTTTTTTTCGTTATTGTATTGGCTAAATGCATCGTCAGCTCCCTCAATTTGTCCCATGGCCCCCCCCCTGCCCCCCCAAAAAAGTGCACCAGAAGATGGCATGTGGCATTCAGGGAGTTGAGGGAGCTACAGGGACTTTTTCAAAGTTTGGGGGGATGGTCAAAATTGGGACAAGTTGAGGGAGCTACGGGGACTTTTTCAAAGTTTGGGGGGATAGTCAAAATTGGGACAAGTTGAGGGAGCTAATGATGAATTTGGCCTGCTGTATATGGCAGGAAATGGGGTTTTCAGTAGTACTGTCAGATATGTGTCCCTCAGTTTCGGGAATCACAACACAGGATGCCGCTCTATCTTTCGAGTTGGGAATGCAAGCACTTGATCTTGCTGTTGGTGATACCAATGAGATAGATAGGAATGATAAAGGGGTGCTACGAGCCAGGGGAAACCTAGTAATCAAGCTTCTAGAAAGCCAGGATATCCAAGGTGAACTATCCATTTTGTGAAGCTATTAGTAGTAACTAAACACTCGGCTTACTTATTTTTCGCCTTTTTGTTTTGTAGAACTTATGCAGATATGCAAACCGCTATTTAGAAAGGCGTCTTGGTTGAGGCCTAAAGCTACAAGATCATCGTCCAGAGAGATTTATTTGATATGTCAAGGTCTGCAGTCGTAGACATTGCAGGACAATACATCGAAGGGTGTATAAAATATATGAGTTACTAGCAACTGTACGATTCTCTAAGTTAAGAACTCTATTGTTTTTAAAGCAAGGTTCATTAATTCACTGATATCAGGTATTGTTTTTAGAGCACCTTTCTTTCATTAATGTGCCATATGGAAGAATGGAATTTCTGTCAATCAACAATGTCAAACGTTTTTTTTACACTAAACAAATCTTTCCTACAAAATCAACATATACAATACGTATAATATACCCTTTTTTTGTATCTTGATTCACACTAGGGAAAACTTCTGCAAATCATCATCAGCGAATCTGTGTTCGTCCCATTGACCAAAGACTTGTATCTTTTACTGGTGTCTGTGAACATAAAAAGCAGAAAACGAAAAAGCTCAAATTCAAGCAATTGAAGAGATACAGTAACCTAATTTCGAAATTTATAACACATGCTTCAATTCTTACAGCTGCTTTCATAGAAGGGAAGACATTCCAAAACCGAAGCGTCTCGTCTCCTGCTCCAGTTACTATAGTTTGACCATCTGGGGACGAGGCTAGATACAGCACTCGCATACTATGCCCAGTTAAGTTCGCTACCTGTTTCACATCAAAACAAAACTTAGATCCAATCACTTGCTATAAAAACAATGCAGCATTTCCGGCCTTCACATTTCAGTCTCATACCTTAGTCAATGACGGATATTTCCACACCATAATTTGATTCTGAGAATAACCATGAGTGCTCACTAGCTCGTTTACATTCTTACTCCATGCCAGATTGCATACCTTAAGTTAAAAACAGGCGAATGAAGGCGAATATGTTAGAAACATAAATAACTTGTTTTGAACAATAGGCGAAATAAGATTAAAGGTCTATTTGTGAATGTTTTCCCGGCTGTTATCTCGAGAATCACCACTCACAAACATATTTTGAGCTTGGACAAAATGATTTTATTTTTTTAATACTAATTAATTAGGATCGGCTCACAATGTCAAAACATGCGCTTACAAGCAAAACTTGAAAATCGAACTTTTCATGATAGCAGTTTTTATAAAATCAATACCTGACTCCCAGTGTCAACATGGTTTAACTGATGACCGTTTGTGGTGTTCCAGAAGCGAATACACCGGTCAGCAGTTCCGCCTCCCGAAGCAAGAAGATTACTCTGATGTGGTGACCAAGTAATAGCCTTGACAGCAGCCGTGTGCTCTGTGAGTTTGAGGATTGGTTGCTGAGAATGTTGGTTCCACACCAGCAGCTGAAACATTGCGACTACCAATCGAGTCAGTTCTTGCTTTGAACAGTACAAAGGAGGGAAATGGAAGCGGGCAGTAATTTTACCTGGTTATCGTTTCCACCAGATGCGAGTTCTCTGTCGTCATAAGACCATTTTAAGCCGCAGACTTCCGATTTGTGGCCAACAAGCTTGCTGACATAGTCGCTCGAGACACGAAGATCGTGGTGAAGTATGTTTCGATCCCTGCTTCCTGATGATAGTATTCGCGAACTCCACGCCAAAACTCCTGTTCTTGTTTGATGTCCTCCCATGGTTCGGACTCTCTTGCATTGACTTCCATCCCATATCTGTGAAAAAAGTATTATCAGTTCATCTACTTTATCATATGATATTAGTAACCGAAACAACAGAATGCGAAGCGTTTGGTTAGGCATAAACCTGAACTTGACCAAGACATGTGCCAATGGATATGTATGAACCCTCTCTGGTCCATTGCACAGAGCAAACACTGTCATTAGGTCCCAAATCACACAGCTTTGTCACCTGAAACAATGAATAAACAAAGAATTTAACCACTTGAACTCAAATTTACCATCATTTCAGCCGAAACGAACAAATTAGTTTGAAATCAAATCACAAGCTTACTCTACTATTGGATGCGGTCCATAGATAAACGCAAGTTCCCAATCCAACTGCAAGGACATTCTGAGAAGACCAATCCACAACATTCAGGTAGAAGTCATCTTGAAGAGATGGAGCATCTAGAACCTGCAACGTATAATTGAAACCTCCATCAGTCAGGCATTTCATCGAGCATCTCTTGTGCAATATTTAATTTCAGAAATTTCAGAAGCAAACGCACCTTATGAGGTGTCTTGGGAACCTTTCGAGGCGGTTTAGGAGGAGTAGAAATGTCAGCGGAAGCGCCACTATCATGCCCCAAGATGGAAGGAGAGTAAGGCGAATTAGGGCAAGAGCGATCGGTCTTAAACTTGAACATGTTGGGAGACCCACCTGCAGGAGAAGGAGAAGCAAAATCAGACCCAAATAACTCAGATTTTAATAACTTACAGTAAACTTCGTTGCCTCCTTCCTTTACAGGAGATCCTTTGTCTATAAGACCAAAAGTATGCAGTCTCGAAGTAGATCTGCAAGGAATGAATCTATCGCTGCAAATAGAAGATTTGGAAGGCGAAGCTAAGCTCGTAATGGTTCGAGGTGAAGATACTGCCGGTACTCGAAAAGCACCAGATCGGGGTAAAGTATCCAATCGCAGAGAAGTCTCGTTCATCCCAGATGGGAGATTCAGACCGCTCTTTCTTCTAGGCGGGGAATCCATTTTTTCTCTGTTTTTGTTTGTTTGTTTGTTTTTTTTTTTTTTTTTTGAGAATTTGGGATCTGTGGGTCGTTTTGTTTTTGTTGATTAGAAGCGCGGAAGAATGAAAAGTTCTCTCTTTCTTTGTTGAAGCAAAGAGAGAGCTTTTCAATGGAGATATGATAAGATATTGTTGAATTTCAGTTTCCCTATTTGATTTTGAGCGTGTGGAAGAAGATGAACAACGGTCGAATTTTGGGAGTAGGGATAGGAGGAGCGGATTTGGCAAACAGAAAGTGTGTGCTGTTTTTGAAGTTGTTGTATATTTTCGGGGCTTCATTTCTAACGGTCTAATTTGCGAAAAAAGGAAATTTGATCCGTATTTTCCTAATTAACAAAAATAGCCGTTGCTTCTATACAGTAATTTATTTGTCTGCCCTCTTTTTCTGTAAATAGTCTACTTTCTTCAATTAAAATTTATAAACTAGAAAAAATGGATTAAATTTACTAGTCAAATCCTTCTCGACTTTTATTGTCTATTCCAGCAAATTCTCCTCTAAAATTAAAGTTTAAAATTTTATACAATGGGAGTCTTGAGTCTTGAGGACTTGTCTGCATTTAGTTATAAAAGAAACTCAAGTACTCTTTACTCCAACGAACCCTCATAATCTAAATTACACAAGTAATTTCAAGCTTCTTTTCATAAATAAAATATATTTATGTAAGCAAACAAATACAATTAGAGAGATGGTGGATACCAATAATAATTACAGAAACATTGTCCTACGCAAGTAGAACCATTGGTCTGCCATTTATTAAAAATATCAATCAAAGTTTAATCCGGGCTATATTTTAAAATTTTGTGCTTGTTTGATCTTACAAGATCTTTTCTAACACGATACATGACTCGTGAACAACCTTTCAAAAAATTTTATTTGGATTCAATAAAACAAAACGGTAAAATTTTATATATATGTTTTTGAATCTTACTTTTAGTTATATTTTTTACTTAAATTATTTTAATATATATAGCATGACTAATTGTAATGTAGTTTAAAATACAATATATGACGATGTGAAAGTCCAAAACAATTATTAAATATAATCCGTTGGTTTAGACTTGGAATTTATATAAAAATCAAATTTGACTCGTGAAACTTCATACTTAGCAAGATAAGTTTAATAGAAAAATTAGTGTCAAGTCCAATCCATGGGAGCGAGCTCAGACCCAATCGGTAGCATAGCCTGCCAACAGTTTTATACACAAGGAAAGCATACTTCCACTTAGAGAAGAAAAGACTTACTAAAAGCAGTATCTAAATAAAGGATCAAATGCATCATTATTTCTTAACTTGGTAACAAAAAATGGACGTTACCCTTCTTAACTTGGAAAAAGTAAACCACTTAGCCCTAAACACGTCATGTGTCAAAATCTGATTAATTTAACTTTTGAAATATGTCATTTTCTAATACTTTCTCTCTCCAACCCAGAAATTGATATGTGTTTATTGAAGGTGTTATTAAAGGTTTGATTAGAACTAAATATTCAAGATGGAATCCGACTTTTATTATCAAATTAAGAGAAGTTTTGTTATCAAATTAAGAGAAGTAGTTTTGTTGTATTTAGCATAAATAAGACATAATCTAACTTCAAACTTAACAACTCCAAACTCCAACTCCATAATTAAAAACTCCAAAGCCTTTCCCAACACAAATTAGATATAAAAAAAAATTGTTCATGTAGATCTACGATTTGCCTATCTCATGGCTTTTGGGCAGAAGAAGAAAATAGTTAGAACTTGGTGTAGATCTAAACTCAAGAAAACACAGCTTCAGAGAAGCTGAGAAAATGAAAATGACCAAAAGAAACACTACAGCAAAAATTCATTAAAGCAAGCTTTATACCTTCGAGAATCTTCCGATCCCAAATCCAAAAAAATTAAGAGTGAGCCGACACTATCTGTATTCTACTACAACTGTATTTTACTCTGGAACTAAAACCCATAAATAAAATATCATCCACCATAAATAAGCCTAGCATCATCCATGACAAATCCCAGTTTTCCTTCCAATTGGTTAACTTAATATTTACACGAATACTATGAAAGGGCTAAGAATCGTAGCGTGACAGAATCAGCAAATTGAACTCTCAATGTCATAAAAATGCAACTATAGCGTATAGCAAAACTGGTACCGTCTCAGCCAATCCTCACCCTTCTCGTCATAATCCGTCTTACTAAACGTCTGCTGCGGGAACTGCAACGAAGAAGCATAAAAAGAAGCACCGCGCCATGCATCGAGAACCGGGTCCATCGCTCTGACCACCTTTATAGGCGACCCCGATGGGCGGATCATTCGAATCCCAGCCTCCAAGCGTTCGCTTATACCAGGGTATAGGCTGCTCCCACCCGTCAAAAAAACCGAGTTGGTCAGTCTCTCTTCTAGGCTCGGGTCCTTGCCTGGCAATCTCCTTATCGAGACGCCTGTCATCTCATCTAGCCCTGCCTGATCGATTCCAACTAGGTTCGGGTGGAACAAAATTTCCGGGCATCGGAACCTCTCAACCCCGATCATTATTTGGAAGTCCTCCTTTGTCAATGGACGAAATTTCGGCATCTCGGGAGCCGGTTGTGATGGTCCCGCGTCTTGTTTAGGAACAAATGTGGGGTCGATTTCCTGAAACGAAAACAATCATTGCCCATATATCAGCTGACCGGCCCTGGGGGAAGTGGCCAACAGGTGCAACCGCACAGGGCCCTTTTTTTTCACATTTTTATTATTAATGTTAAAAGATAAGAATGAATATTAGTTATTGTTGACTCAATTAGTAAGATGCAAGAGGTCATGTGTTCAAGCCTTGGTTTTCCCAAGAAATTGGTTTTTATATAATTTTTGAGGGCCCACTTTTATTAATTTGTGCGTTATTTTGCCTAGGGCCCTCAAATTGTCAAAGGCGGAAAAGACAAAAAAGAAAGTCAATAGGGCAGCAAAACAATAAAGCTGACCTGAAGCCTAGAAGAAATACGGGAAAGCTCTAATTCTTCTTCGTCTGGCCCGTCATCATCGTCATCATTATCTTTGCTCATGAGTTTGTAAAGTTGCCAATCTTCGTCTTTGGCACCAAAAGTATCTTCTCCCTTACCTCGATCGAAGGCTGCTGTGGTCAAAAGGCGCATCCTTTCCCTTTGGGCGGCACTCAATCTCTCACCGCGACCCACACCACCGGAAACGCCGTTTCCATTTGAGTGGTTGCCGTTTGTTTTAGGTCGTTTTCGCTGCTGGATTCTCTCAGAGAGTTCTTTGTATTTGACATGCATCTGCTCTAAATAAAGTTCCGGGTTCTCTCTACATAACGGAAAAAATGAAAATATCAGAACGCAGAAGTAAATACAGCAAATACGTTTTCTATAACACTTCTCATGCAGAAATATTGCATTAACATACAAATTCTTATAAACAAGCTGAATAATTAAATTTCAAGTTATAGTAACTTTGAAACTCTTCATTGAGTTAGAACTTTGTACGTGACATATTCACAAAAGAAGCGGCTCCAACTGGTTTGTGTTGAAGTCAACTCAGTCATGGGAAAGGGCAAATAATTTGCATCCACTTGACATTAGAGAACCCTGCAACTTTTTGGGAATTCAGTCAAATTCCATATTTTGTTATTTTTAAATGAATTGGACAATTGTTATTGTTTACTCTTACATAGAGCAAATGGAACTTCCAAATCATCATATGTTCCAAGAATTAACATTGTTAAGTTCAATCAAAAGGTTGTTACAGGTTCTTTTTATCTTGTTGTTTATAATAAGCTATTTTTATTCATAAGCAACTAAAAAAAAGGAGTTTAAGCCAGTGTTTGGCCCATGGTTCTCCATAATGCATTAAATATAGAATGGTTCTTACCATAGAGAACAACCAAATTAGTGGTTCTATTTTCATGGAACCATGAAAATACTATATTTTTATATTGGTACCACACAATACCATGAAAAACCATGGTCCCTAACAAAGGCTAAGTGTTTCTTAAAGCTGACAAATGAGCAGTAAAATAACGTATTAAGAAGTTCACAAGTTAAATGACTAAAAAGAACATGTAAAAAAACTTTTTTGGTTTATAAAATTAAGTATATTTATCTTTTACTTTGTCAAACTTTAAGTGCTTATAAGTTGCTTAAAAAAAAGCTACAAAAATCAATTTGTAACTTATCAGTTACTTAAATTAAAATTTAAGCCATCAGAAACACATCATGAACGTGTAAGCTAGTTTGACACTAACAAGCAATGTGAGAAACCCTTCAAATTTCATTTTCCAAGTATAAACTTTCACATTAAATATATTCATAACTATAAAAAAACATACAAGGCAATCATTTATGAACAAATACAGTTTCAATAATTATTTGTTCTGAGGTGTCAATCTTCTTTTTTAATGCAACTTTATAAGAGCTAAATTCGGAACCTTTTCGTGCTTTGCAACTTTATCCAAAATCTTTTCCAAAAGCTAGAATTAGTCATCGGTCAAGCATGCACGTTTAAAGCTAAAATTGGTCATTGGTTAAGCATTCACGCTTAATTCTAGAATTGGTTCTCTGGTCAAGCATCCAAGTTTATAAAAATTCAAATAATAAAAAGAAACACCAAAGAGTTTGAACATACAAGCGTTTTTCTTCATCCAACTGATTTCTTCTTTCGCGTTCCAACTCTTCTTCATGGCGTTTCTGTTTAGCTCGCTGTCGACCATCAGATGTAGTCTTCAGGAACAACTGCCTCTTCTTTTCCTTAAGCTGTAAAAATGCCATCAAAAGAAAATCGTGACCAAAATAAAAAAAAGTCAATCTTATAAACGCTACCGCATAATCTAAATGCCGTAGCTGCAATAAAAGAACATGAATAATCACATGTCATTACATAACACCAAATTCCCCAAACAAAGAATATAAAGAAGTAACACGTAAAAGTCAAACCGGGGCATACCTGGTCAGGGGTCAACATGTTGTCCGGAACATCCACGAGAGGATACTTATCAGTTGCAGAAGAATCGCTTTTCTCGTCAATGTCAGCTTGTTCAGCCTTTGGCTCTCCTCTGGCTTTACGTAACGACTGGCTCGCTTTGGCAATCGAGGCTTCGATTTCTTGCCTCGACACATAACCGGTATCTTTGAGGAACGCAGAAATCTCGTCCTGGTCGACTTGATCGAGCTGCTGTAGAAGGAACTCCATACCACACAGCTGGTTTTCTAGTTCGTTGATCCTAGATGACCTCTTTGCCTCTGCCATGTCTCGCAACCTTTGACCTTGCCTCTCCTTTATGGCTGCCTTCCTAGCAATCTCTTCCTCTGATGGTGGTTCCTCCACTGGTGGTGGCACCCATGGCAGCTGCCAACACCTGGTTTTATCTTCCGCTTCCTTCGTTCCATTCTGTCACAATATAGCAATATTTATCATTTAAGAGATTTAAAATGGGAAAATATGACGAAAAAGCTGAGGCTCTGTTCTTTTCGACTTATTCACCAGCTAATATAGTTCAGTTCAGTTCATTACTTATAAGTACTGCTTACCTATAAATTTACACTCAAATAAGTTCATTTAAATTTAGTAACCTGCAAATAAGTTGAAAATAGCAACAGAGCTTGAGCAAGATTGTTACCTGAAATAATTTAGCTTCTGCAGCGTAATCCTTAGCAATATAACAATGCTCCATCTTGAGGTCTTCAACCTTTTCCCATGTTAATCTACCCCTGTTTTCATTTATATGAGCAGCAAAATAAAAAAACCATAGCTATGCCTATTAAGCAGAGTCCAGTACAATATACTCACATGTGATGAGGATATTTAAGGGAAAGAAGTTGTTTCAAATAGTCAGTGACATGGAACCCGCCAATGTTAGTTCTACTGCATCCTTTATATAAAGGCTCCCCGTTAATAAACTGAGATCCAAAAAATGTCAGAATTAAATAAAAAAACAACGCTTCAGGGCTATCACATATTACATTTATTTTATTCATCACTTCAATTGAAATCTAAAAAGTTCATTGAAGATAAATGATAACATTTGCAACTCAAAAGAGCATAACAAAGAATCAACAGAAAATGTTCAGGAAACTCATTAAGAATGACAAATGATACTGTTTTATGGAAATAAAGAGAACTATGCACTAGTCAATCAAGCAACAATGGTAGCATCCACCTATGTAAAAATATGCAGCATCACTTGAGAAATAACAAGAAAAAACAATTGACATTTGGCTCTCGTGCTTAGCCCATTTAAAAAATAAGGGTGTCTCACTTCAACTTTGCACATGAAAAGATTTATCCAAATAAAATTTAATATGCAATCTCCTAATCAAAGACTCAGATTTCAAACTTTCGGACCAAATGCAATATTATCAAGAAATACTACACACAAGTTTACTGGTTAACAACTTTGCAGCATGCTTGTGATAACAATATCGTAAAACATTTAAAAAATACTTGGAAGCAAAATCACAAAAAAATGGCGTTCACCGAACTGAATGCAAATTCCTCAGCCGATTCAAATAGAAGTGACCCCTACCGGAATAACATGAGTTGTTGTAAATCCAGGGCAAATAGCAAGGCCGTCCTTATCACAAATCCCATGCCGCTGATTATACTTGTAGCTAAATGCAGCATCAACACCAAAGGCTGTGACGATGGCATAAAAGGTCAGTTAGGAAAGTTTCACAAATATGACAATTAGACTAAAAGCTCATTGGAAAAATTCAGAAAGAAGTACAAAAACATACCTACTGATGGAACTCCGTAAGTTTCAAAAAGAAGCTCTGCCATTTTACTGCGAGAATGAACCGGGTTGCATACACATTCTGTGATCAGCACAGGATGATCGATCTGTTCTGACCTCAAATGAACAAAATAATCAAGTTATCGATCGACTATGTGCATCCACCAATAATTGTCTAGTCCCAAGTAAAACAAGCAACACTAAACATAACTGAAGAGAAAGCCCAACAACAGGGAATGTAGAAATTTTTTTCATACATACATGCTGATATTCTCAATTTTACATTCTGAAAATTTATATGTGCATGAGTTACCATAGATTAACAAATACAACCAACTTATTATAATTTGGAGTGCAAAATTAATATAATTAGAGAACATTTTCTATTAAACAATCATTTGATTTGAAGTCAGTCCACAATTTTTTAAGACAAACGTACAATATGTGTGGATTACATTAACTTTTCACGAGTTTCCACAAAAGTTAACATCATTACATATAAGATTCCACTTTATGACTATGGAATATGAATTAGATTTACTAAATTATGAAACACTGTAAATCATCTATGTCTCAATATGTATTCATTATACCTGTGATCCATTTGCTCCCAGTCGATCAAATCCGAAGTCCAGAATCTACAAATAGAAAGAAGTGGTAACTGAAATTATTTTCACAACAGAATCCAACCCACAAGCTCTCAATAATCTTTCCTGATCTTACGGGGGTTTTGGTAAAAATTAGATGACAAATCTAGAAATCTCAAGCAACCCAATAATTTCCGTGTCATAAACTATAATAGCCATATGAAGAAAAAACTCAAAGCCATAAGAAAGATAAGACTCACGTATTCCATAATCTCGAATTGATAAACAACATTACTATCAAAGGCAGAGCGAGGCCCAGAGCGAGTGCAGTCAAAGTATTTCAGTAATGTAGTATCATGATCACCAACAATGGTCACAGTTTCTCCTGCAAACGAGTTAATAAGCAAAGTAAATTTGAGATTCCAAACAAACACAACCGAAACAAATTATCATCCAAAAAAAAAAAACGCTTCTAGAAATTGTGAAAGAGAAAAAAGAATTCCACAAATAACACAGAACCGAAAACGAAAATAACAATACCAGTGGCTTTATGGCGTGGGCGTTGAACAATGTTGCGAAAAATAACTCGAGGATCAGTCTCGCCCGCCCATCTGCGCAATTAATCACAAAAGTTGAAGCAAATTTCGAAGATTAAAACAAAGAGCAAAAGAACAGCTAGTGGGAATGGAACAAAAATTAGGGTTTATGCAAAAGGGCTAACCCAATGCGGAAATAGGAGGCGCCATTGTCGATGACGATAGGAGTAGAAGAAGAAAAGAAATTGTAATCGGATTGCCTATGAATTTGCGAAATGAAGGGCATATTTTTGTAGTCTCGTTCGTATTGGGTATTTGTTCAGAGAGATAAGGGAAGAGGGAAAAAACGAAAGCAGGAAGCTTTCTTTTGCAGCAGCATATGTTTCAACTGAAAAAAGCCGAGTTGGACTAAAACGAACCATAATTCAATTGCCATTGCAGCAAGCACACGCCTCAACCCGTTTTTCCCGGATTCGGATGCTCCATTTCTCTATAAGTATTTGGTTAATTTATATTGTGCTGCATTTTTTACAGGCTTCGTGTATCTACACCCTGAACTTGTCCAAAAATGATCGTTGTCATCCTGAACTTTGACATGTGATAAATAGCTCAATGTACTTGTCTAAAACGCGTTACTTTACCCCCTCGTAAAAATAAGGTTTCAAGAACAAGAAAATGAAAATGACGGGCCAAAAATCGATACAAAATTTCTCAAAGGCATCACTTTTATTCTTTAAGAAGTAAATCCAGACTTTCCTAGAGTAGTTATCAATAAAAGTAATGAAGTACTAAGAACCAGATAAAGAGTATGGCATAAAAGAAGATTTCTACAAATCACTATGCACATAGTCAAGGCATTCAACAAATTTGAAAGTTGCACAAGCAAAAGATTTTCTATGTAATTTACCTAAGATACATACTTCACATTTATCAACTTTACTGAAGTGAGGAATAGTAACATTACCATTCTGGTTTAGCATGGTCAACCCCTTTTGACCAATGTGGCCCAATCTCTTATGATGCAGATTCACACTATCAGATTTAACCACAGTAGTATTGCTTTCACAGATAACAAAGTCAATTAGATATACAAACCATTATTTAAGAGACCCTTCATAATACATGAATTATCTTGGAAATGAGTAACTCACCATTTTTAGCATAAAAATTGAAACCAAGGTTATTATTATTAAGAAAGCTTAGGGATATCAAATTTCTTTTAAGATCAGGTATATATCTCACATTGTTTACGGTAATGGTTATGTTATTTCGCATTTTCATTTTAATAGAGCATATTCTCTGAACATAGCAAGTGGCATTGTTACCCATTATAAGTTGAATTCCCTTAACTTCTTTTATATCAATAAACCAGTCAAGATTAGGACATATATGATAGATACATCCTGATTCTAGAATCCAATCAGTTTCATTCTTAGCATTGCTAACATTTAAGGCCTCAATATCAAAATCAGTGGAACCAACTCCACCTTCATTGTTATATGATTCTATCTTAGGTAGTCTCCTTTTACAGTATTTCCTAATGTGACCCTTTTCTTTATAGTAATGACAAGTTTTATCAATGAAGAACTTAGGTTCAGAAGAATCTTGATTACTACCAAAATTATTTTCAGCATTTTTCTTATCATGCCACTTCGTTTAGATTTAATATTCAAAACTTCAGCAGAAAGGTTTGAAGACTTACCTTGAGAGTGACCTTTAACTTCAAGTTCTCTCATTTTGAGAAAATCAATTATATCCCCAACTTCAAGGGATTCCCTATAGTATTTCAAGGCATCTTTCACATTTTTAAAGGAGTTAGGATTAGCATTCAGTAGTAGAACAGTCTGAGTATCATCAGTAATGTTATCACTTGCATTTTCAAGATCAACAATCAGTTTTTGAGAGTCATCAATATTTTCATCAACAGTTTTAGAAGCAAACATTTTATAACCGAACAATTGTTCCTTTAAAAAAGTTATTTTAGACAAGAATGTGATCATATACAAAGACTCAATTTTAGACCAGAGCATAGGGGCACTAGTTTCATTCCTAACTTTCCTAAGAATATTGTCAGAAAGATTTAAGATAATGGCACTAAGAGCAAGTTCCGTTAAGTTAGATTTCTCAATTTCCGTTAAAGAAGTTGGTAAGGCAGTAGAACCCTCAAGGGCTTTAACATAGTGTTGTTGAACTAAAATATCCCTCATTTTTCTTTTCCAAATACTGAAATCAGTTTTACCATCGAACTCTTCCACATGCATCTTTGAAGAAGAAATTTTCACAAAACGATTTAAGATCCACTCAAACAACAGTTTATATCCCAAGATTTAGAATACAGGTTCAAGAACAAGAAACCCTAACTAGCATGCAATAAACTGAATGAAATAGAACAAGATCAAGGAAGGAAATCACCCGGATTTCAATGCTCTGATACCACGTGCTATGAGCAAAACGGAAGCTAGACCGGAATCGGAATAATCTGGCCGAGAAAATCCAAATCGTATTTTATAACTTCAGAAACTTAAAGATATTGTAGAAAAGTAAACATGAAAAACACACACAGTTTTAACGTGGTTTCCGAAATTCTTTTAAGGGGATTTCGACTATTCCACGGGGAAGGCTCTCCGGCAACGCTTTATTGATCTCAAATTAAGAAAGATACAGCTAGACAAGTCCAAGAACATATACAAATTTGAGTTTCTCTCAGATAACAATAGGATTTATAGAATCAGTAAAACCCTAACCACTCAGAAGAGAACAACTCAATCACAAGCATAGAATATGCCAAGAACACAGGTTTACAAAGTGTAAGCCTGAGAAAACAAGAAGAAAAAGATGATGAAGAAGAAGAAATGAACCAGTGAATCCAAGAGGAACCCAGAAAACCTCCTCTTCTCTCTCTCTTTAAAACTCTTGAAATTCAGCTACTCATAAAAGTCCGGCCAATGTTGATTTATATAGCTAGGTTTAGGATCTTCAATCTCAACCACTCGAGCTGCCTTCAATCCAACGACTTACGGAGATTAAGGCATATAAGGCTTCTGCATCATGGACTTGGGCTGAGTCTTTGGTGACTTGTGTTTGATAGGCTCACCAAGCTTCAATGGGAGATGTTACAAACAGGCCCAGAGCTGAAGATCAATATTACTTTCACAATTAACTTTTTGAGCGGTTATCGGGATTTTTTATGTTTATTTTCCAAATCTCAGATAGTTTATATCAGAAAGCTTGAGAATCATGATGTTCATATGTTAGTTCGGATAGCTAATCTTTCGACAAGTAAAGAGACTTAAAATTATTACTAATTATATTTGATTAGATTACTTGGAAATATTACTATCCATATCGGATTTGACATAATTGAATCTTTTCTTCACTAAAAAAGTATTACGCTACTTATATTATAAATGTAAAATAAGATGCTCGAATTTTAATTCAAACTAAGTTATTGTTTCCTACGTATACTTACACATGTGAAATTACAAAAATATAATTGATTATAACTAACATGATAAATTTAACTAAATATTACTGATAAAAAGATTAATATTTTAAATACATGTAGTTAACATTTCTACATTTATATTTGTTGGTTGGTTATAAAACTAAGTATCTAGATGATACTTATTAGGAGTAATTAATTATGTTATTATTTTAATTCAAAGTAATATCTTATCAAAATACTTTTTTTTAATAATTTCCATGTAGCATATGAAAGATGAGAAGTTTAAATTTACATTTACGACAAATACATCAACATCTCTCTAAACTTTGTAAAAAAAATTTGATATCAACATGAACTTTCAAAAGCTCTATTCAATCCCCTCAACTTGGTAAAAATGCACCAGTTTTCCCCCTCAATGCCACGTGTCAATCTGGTTGAATAGAAAAAAATACAAAAATTGCATCTTTGAAAAATCAAACCAACCAGATTTTGTCACGTGGCATTGATGGAGCTAGATGGTTCACTTTTACCAAGTTGAAAAGATTAATTGAAATTTTTATAAAATTAAAAGTGACATAGAACTTTTATTACCAAATAAAGGGGTTGTTGATGTAATTGAGATTACAATTATATGTAGCTCTAAGTTTCTAGCCCAATTTTAAATTTTTGTTCGAACATGTATTGTTTAGTTATTTTCACTGTTTTAAAAGTTGGTCAAGGTGGTCGCTTAGGTGACGATTTTTAGAACACCGCCCCGGTTTTATATAATCGGGCAATTAAGGAGGAAAGTGTCGCCAAAACTTAAAAAAGTGTCGCCAAAGACAGGAAAAAGTGTTGCCAAAACTTAGAAAATGTCACCAAAGTTTAAAAAATTATCGTCAAAGCCTAGAAATATGAATTTTTAATATTATTATATAAACATTTATGTGTTAGCTAAATTTATTATTTTAATTTATTTATTAATATTATATATTTTAAAAAACAAATCCACCTAATCCTCGCCTAGATTTCGATTGATCTTCGATTAAACCTCGCCTAGATTTCCGGAGGCTCTAACCACCCTACTAATGCCACCGTGATTTAAAACACTAGGTTTTTTAATGAAAAAAGGCCTACCTTACAGGCCCTAATGCATTTGTTTAATTATTGTAATAGAAAAAAAGCCTACCTTACTCTATGGGCTAATGCACTTGCATGCCCCACTTCTTAAAAAAAAGATACTTACTTAATAAGTATATAAGAATAAAAACTTGGACCGTGGAATGATAAAGAATTAGTTAAAGAAAGCCCTTTTTACGTCCATTTCTTAATTTCTTCACTTCTAGCGTTAACTTATTGTAATTTTCATTACGTCCATTTCTTAATTTCTTCACTTCTAGCGTTAATTTATTGTAATTTTCATGTGAACGTATATTGGTTAAAATTTTAGAATTTTTGTATGCAAGTTTTATACCCTCATAAAGAAATAATCTTAGATACTAACGTTATGATTGATAGATTAATTGTGATCCATGATTTGGTTATGAATTATGTTAAGTGGTCTTCAACCCAACACACAAAATGATGGTTTATCCCGAATCACCTAATAATATAGATTAAATTATAAATAGATCCGCTTCTGAAAGGTGTGTGACTAGTGCGATTGTCTAGGATCCATAATTTCTTTTTCCTTTTACATATTAGTTATAGTGATTAGAAATATTAAAACATACATTAATTAATAGTAGAACAATCAATAAAATGCTTAATTAAAAAATGAAAAAAATTCAGAATTTTTAAACATTTATTATTTTTCATAAAAGGACTCATCTTATTACCTTTACGTTATTTTGTTTAAGCCTCCAAATGATCAGTACTAATTTAAAGATTGTGTACATCACACCACCACGCGTTGAATATGATTTTTTTTACCCAAGTCTTAAATTTTAATTATTTTTTTTATACTTGTCTCGCATTTTTCACTTTCATTTTTCCCTAATTTTAACACGAAGTTTATTTGTTATACATTTCAGATACATGTGCATTTTTTAAAATAAAATGAATATTATCTATAATGATGGTTGCATGGAGTATATATTGATTGATACATGCGTAAAATAACTACATACATCAAACAACATATTTTTACCACCACTAGAGAAAAAGAACTCGTCATATTAGGAGAGAGACACATAAACTTGCCGTAAAACATAACAAAAAAACACATAGATAAATGTTGCATCTTGTAGTTTATAATTTTCACTATTTTAAAAGTCCCCACCTACGCGCTATTTTAAGGATCACCGCCCGACTACGCTTAGCGCCTAAGTCCACCTAAGCGCCGATTAATCCTCACCTAGACCCCGATTCATTTTCGACCGTCCAATTAGCGCCTAGCGCTTTGTAAAACACTGATAATCTTACAACTAACAATTTTGAAAATCCATTACCATAAAAACCTCAACATACTCCATAAACTCAACCAACCTTTCAAACACACATGTATTTAAGGCGTATTAAAAATGTCAAATTTATAGGCTAGATTTTGGTTAGAAAATTTCGTAAAAAACATACAAATTCAAAGAAATTTAAAAATGTAGAATAAAGTCCCGAAAAGTAAAGAACGGTAAAACTAAAAGGATAAAAAACATTTTTTTTTTGACAAAAATTGATAGACCTTATTCTCATAAACTATGATAAACAAATAAATTAATTGATACACTTGTTAAAGCAAGTGTGAGAGATGTGTGTTTGAAACTTACTCTCTTCAAAAATTCATATTCCTGAAAAAACATTCAAAAATTCATATTCCTAAAAAAACACTCATGACTCGTTTGGTTGGCGGAATAGAATAGAATGGAATAGAATAGAAAATGTATACAAAAACATCAATTATGATGCATGATGCCGACGTCGGAGGGAATTGCTCCTCCTAATTTCCATTAAAATCACGGAATAGCTATTCCCCTTTGAAATAAAGGAATAGCTATTCCGTGATACCCATAAAAATCAGGAAGAGCTATTCCTTCCGACATCAGATTCATGTATTATATTTGACGTTTTTGTATTCATTTACTATTTTATTCTATTCTATTCCATTCCGCCAATCAAACGAGACCTCAATGTATATAAAGTGTCATATACTTGAATACACATAGAAAATTTTATTGCAACACTTCGAAAAGTGACGCTAACGAAAATAATAGAAATCGATGTAATGCATTAGTAAAATACAACTAACTCATTATTAAAAAAAAAACAACTAACTCAATGTGGCATGTGTTCTACAAAGCATGAAAGGAATGAACTTGGATGGTCCATACGAAGAGTCTTTAATAATCCCCCGCGTCACTAAGCATTAAAATTCAAAAAAACACGGTCCATGAAAAGTAGTGGCTATCGGAGGAGGAAAACGATGGACATGGGTTGACAAACAACGGGAGGAATGGTAAAGCTCCTAAAAAACTAGTACAATTGGTTGACATTTTCAGCACTCATGTATGCTAACCAAATCAACTAAGGGTCAGTTTGACTGTGCTTTCCCAAGCTGCTTTTTTGAAAAGTACCATTTTCAAGCTTTTCTTATAAGCAGCAGAGTCGATTTGGAAAAAACAAGTCAGACAATTCCTAATTAAATAGTAAAAGCTAAATTATGTAGTTCTATAAAAAGTTTGCGAAAGCAATTTGTTGAGACTGCAGCTTGAAAAGCAATACTAAACAGACCCTAAGTTATCTTAACTAAGCTTTCTTCTGCTTACATCTTTAAACACAATTATTCAAATATTTTGAGTTTCGGACTTTGATCAATTGATCTTGTTCGCGTGAATTACAATGAATTTTAACAATGTTTCAGACTGTTAGGTGGACATATTTTATCTCGAAATAAAGAATTTCTTGTCAGCCCAAGTGAAAAGCATACTTTTTTAGGATCCCCTGTTGAGGAAACTAAACTCCACGGATGTCTAAAAGGAATCAAACCATCTACCGGAAAAGGAAGACGAGGGGGAAGTCCATGGATGCCACCATATTTGATAATGGAAACTCAACTTGCTTTAGTGTAATTGTTCGCAATGCTAATGGTTTGTTTGTTGGGGCTAAAGTAGGGATTTTAACACCCAATGTGTTTATTGTAGAAGCCGAGGCGCTTTCGGTTTGAGAAGCATTATCATGGTTGAAAGATATCCATTATGATCGGGTTGTGGTAGAAGTTGATAATAGACTACTCTTTGATGCTCTTGTTTGCTCGGATGAAGGTCTTTCTTATGTCTCATCTATCATCTTGGATTGTAAAGCGTTAATCTTTTCTTTCGACTCTGTTTTGTTTAGTCTTGCGAATTGTGAGTCGAATACTCGAACTCATACTATTGCTCGAAATGTTCATTTTAATGAGGTAACAAAGATTTGACTGGCTAAGCCGTCTCGTTGGGTTACCTATCTTTTAACTTAACACAATCATATTTCTTCGAAAAAAAAGATAATGAAAGAATTGTTTTTGTTGACAAATTACAAATCGACAAATTACAATGATATTCATATCTCTAAATGCTATTTTTTTGGGGCTAGGTAGGAAGAACACCAATCTAAGCATTCCACATAAAATTTTGAACTATTTTCCGTGTGGAAAGAAACCATATCACATTACAATGGTCAAATATATCAAAAACATCTGATTTTTTTCCTATACACCCGTTTAGCACCTGAACTTTTAAAAGTTTCAATTAGGTCTCGAACTTGTAAAAAATGTAATAGTTTACAATATCACATGTCAATTTTGGTTGATTTGACTTTTCAAAAATTTTATTTTTCTCATTCTAATCAGAAGCTGATATGTCACAGTAAGGTGCAAACCCGTTCACTTTTTACAAATTCAGGAATTATTCGAAACTTTTGAAAGTTTTGGGTGAATAAATTATTAAGAACAAATTCATAGAATCTTAATGTATTAGACCTATCATAAATAAATTCTTTTTTTATAAAGTTATAAATAAATTCTTGAATATCGTATAAAGAGGTAGTTGCATATGGCAGTAACAAAATTTTCTCTAATTTATCGCTCTGCTAATCATGATAATATGAATTTTAAAAATTTTTGAATTCAAACTTCTCATCTTCATTCTGATAGATGTATCAATTGAACCACAATCACCTTAGCTATGCCCATCATACTAATCACGAGAGTGATTATATATAAATCAATGTAAAGTTGATATTAATTAAAAATTATAAAAGTGCAAAATACAAATAATGAGACAAAAATTTGGATTAAGATGCTCGAAATTGAAAATAAGTTAGAAATCGTTAGTTTTCCAAGAATGGGTAGGAAGAATCGAGACCATACACGTGGAATAATATACACCACATGAAATGCTACCAAGTGTGGGGTAAATAATTATAATATCCTCAAATTTAACTTAATACACTATTACTCTTCAGTGTTTTTATAAACCAATTTATACCTTCTTATGTGTTACATTTTCACAATGCTACATCTTTGTATTTTATCTTTATTATATTGTTAGGTCCGTTTATATGTTATTATTTCATAATTTTATTAAAATTTACCGAGGTGTACATTTATAATAAAACCACTATTACTTGTGATATTTTGACATTCAATTTTCTGTTAATTTATCCATTTTATGCTCGTTTTTCTAACGCAACCATAATATAAAAAAAGTTATAAAATGTGCAACAGTAAGTAAAAACCAATCAATTCATGAAATACCTTACAAAGTCAGTAGATGTGATAACTATTTTTACAAATATTGAAGACTTAATTATATATAGAGGGAGGTAGTGATGAGAAAATGTAAAATATAGGGAGAGATAAATTAATTATAAAAAATACAGGAAGGTACTAGTATATTATGTCAAATTTGAGGTAAGTTATAATTATTTACTTTAAAATGTGAGCAGGAAGGTCCATGAGGGTATTATTGTAAACTCCTATTGAGAAAGGAAAGAAAACGTGCGGTCCAATTTTGAACCCAAAAAGTGTATATTAATCCAAGTCACCGATATATTATTTTATTTGTCATATTTTCTTTTTAAAATTTAAGTTTTGCAAATTAATAATTTTGTAAAATTTAAAAATTATGTATTTTTTTTTTCTTTTATATAAAAATGAGAAATATTTTTTCCTTTTACCATTTTTTAAGTTGACTTTGTCAACCCTTATAACTACCTTCTCTTTCTTATTTATTTTGAATTTTGCAACTTCAAACGTCTATATCTCACAAACCGTTGATTTTTTCGAATCGAAGCTTTAAAATATTTTATTCGTCTTAATTTATCTTTAAAAAGACATACACTTTGTTTTTTAGAAAAAAAATTAATGTTTCGCAATCTTATACGATGTATAATTGTGGTATAATGCAATTTTTACTGCACTTTTATGAAGGCTTTATAAATAGTGTTAAATTGTATAATGAATATATATGGATTTTTTTTCCTTTATGTTCATAATAGGACTGATTTCCCCATAAAAATCATGACATGAAGATCTTAAACCTGATATGAAAGCTCTTATACATGTATAATAGTAGTTATTTTTACAACAAAACTCAATTTCTAGTAAAAAAATTAATTTATCGTAGTCTTATACATTGTATAATAGTTATATAATACCTGTTTTTACTGCTTTTTCATGAAGGCGTTATACATTATATAAGAGTAGTATAATATATTCTGTATTTTCTTTTTTACATAACATTATACCACTCTTATACAATGTATAACGTCTTCATAAAAAATTATGATTTTTATTATACAGCTATTATACTATGTATAAGATTGTGATAAATTTTTTATTTTTTCGAAAAATTCGAAGTGTATGTCATTTTAAAGATAAAATTAAAACGAACAAAATATTTCAAAGCGTCGATTCAAAAAAATCAACGGTTTGTGAAATATGGAGGTTTGAAATTGTAAAATTCAAATTAAATAGGAAAGAAGATAGTTACAAGGGAATAAGGGTAAAAACAAAAAAGAATCTAACAAAATGACAAAGTGAATAATAATTTCTCATTATTGTAAAAGTAATAAAATCTAATTTTTACGAGTATATGGCTTAATTACCCCAATATATTATCCACCCCTCTCCCACCTTTTCTTTTCTCTTGTTTCCAATTCATTTTTCAATATGAGTAAACTTTATTTATAGGTAAATTCATAATTTTAGTTTAGATTAATTGATAATAGAAAATTTAATTATTTGCATCCTAATTTTGATTGATACAGCTCACTACGCTATTAGTTTTGAGTGGGAACTATGACAGAATCCAACTTTATGAGTTGAACTAATTAAGTTGTAGTCCAATTTATCATTTATAACTTCATATATATATATGATAGAAACTTCATATCACTGTAATCAAAGTAAAATATGAAAGCACGGATTTTACTTCTAAGAATAAGAAAATGAATTTTACACTAACAATACAATTATCATCAAATCTTAATATAAAGCTGTGGTCATATACATTTATATTTAAAATTAATTATCATTAACTACTGCTTTTTGATATCAATGTTGCATAACACCACACTTTAAAGTGCCCCAATATTAAGTTCAACCGAAATTTCTTGCATTTTATAGATTGATATTCAAATCTAAAAAATTTATTGGATTAAATTAATAATACACATGGTTTAACATCTTATGTATAATTCGATAACAAGAGCATATGGTTTTTATATTAAAAGAATTAAAAATAGTTGCTGAAAAAAGAATCCCTATATAATGAAATAATAATCAATCCATCATAAATTTCTCTAGGAAATTTGATTGCCAGTTTTTATAGAAAAACAAATTAAAAAACAAAATGGTTAAATATTAATGTGTTGAAAAAGTTTTTATTACTTGGAAAAATTTTATGATAATTATACCCAAGACGAAAATAGAAAATACCTTTTGATAAGTTAAAAAAAATAAAGGGTTTTTTTCAAATTAAGTGCATTATTTATAAAAACAAAAATTAAAATAGTGAGAAACTTCTAGCGCACACTAGAGACAAGCCATACGACAGCGTATAAAGGAAGCTTGGCTGGCGCCAAATCCCATTTCCCATTTATATCACACATTTCTCTTCTTCTCATTACAAAATCTAAACCATCAAAACCCGATCATATTCTCAGTTTCTTCTTATTAACTATATCAAACGCTCCAGATCAAGCATCAGATCTTCAACACCTATGGAAATCGATCGCGAAGAAGCTGATAGGTGCATGACTCCGCGCCGCCGCGACTCTCTAATACCGGCGGCGATTGTTTGTCCTCCACCCCCTAAGAAGAAGAAAACAACTCTCTCCAAGCAACGGAGAAATCCACCCAAGGACGGCTATTTTCAGCCGCCTGATCTCGAAGCTATTTTCTTCACTACTCCCAGGAGATTTAGTGAAGCTTGTGTCTAAATTCGAGCATTAGGTTCACTTATATTAATTACATATATTCGGCAGAAGTTTTTTTTGAAATATTCAGATATTATTCTCAATTAAGCCTCTGTTTGGTTTAATTTGCGAGGAAAATGGCTTAGTTTTTGTAGAACTGTAAATATATGAAAGTAATGAATTAAGTTTAGAATTTCCGAGCAAATTCATTTCGAGAATTTTTATCATATTAATTCGAATTTTTATGGATGCATCAGATTATGTTATTGCTAACTGAACTGATTGATCAATTTGTTGTGAAATTGAAATGCAAATGCTGGCAGATGGGCCCTTTTAGATAAATAAACCCCTATCACTTTCCCCTTTTCAAAAGTACTCGATTGAAAATTTCATTGCCAATTTGTTTGATATAAGCCATGCACATAACACCTCCTTAATTTGAAAATAAAAGTAGGATATCATTCTATCAAAAGAAATCAAATGAAAGTATTAAACTAGAAATTATAGAAGAAATAAACTTCATTGAACTAATACGAATTTACAAGATAGCCTAACGAAGCTCTAAGATTTTACAGAGAAAAAGGAGGGAGAAGAAAAAATACGAGCCTTTTATATTAGGCTAAGTACAAAGTCTAAATTACCCTTTTAAACTCTCAACAATAACTAAAGTATTTGAAGCTAAATCTATAACTGAGTATACACACTTGTACTTGGTTTGTAGTTACTTAAAACTAAGTATAGAAACGTAATTTTCCTATTATATTGTCATCCCCCCGCAAGAACAGCATCATGAAAGTCCATCAAGCCAGGTTTTTCAATCTGTTCTTTGAAGGCAGGAGAATGCAATTGCCTTTGTGAAGGAATCTGCTAGTTGATCTTGAGTTCTCATAAGAATCAAATGAATGATGTTGTCTTTGACTTTTGACCTTACAATGTGATAGTCTATATCCAAATGTTTGGTTCTCTCATGGAAAGCCGTTTTCTTTGCAATGTGGAGTGCAGAAACATTATCGGAAAAAAGATTGACATGCTATGAATGTTGTACTTCAAGGTCTCTTAATAGATACAATAACCATTAGATTTCTACTGCAGTGGTGGCCATGACCTTGTACTCAGCTTCTTTGGAACTTCTGCTGATAATATTTTACTTCTTTGCTTTCCAACTAATCGTAGAATCTCCTTGGAAAATGCAAAATCCTGTAATTGACCTTCTTGTTCTTTACAGTTACCCCAATCAACATCTGTGAATGCCTTTAGTTGAAAATCTGTACTAGAAGAGAAAAACAAACCCTGTACTAGTTTTCCCTTAAGGTACCTCAAGATTCTATTAGCAGCAACTAAATGACTTTCATGAGGTTTTTCAAGATTTTGTGACAACTGTTGGACTACAAAGGAAATTTCAAGTCTAGTATTGGTAAGATAAAGTAATTTTCCTATTAGTTTTCTATAATGTGTGTTATCTATTAGTAGTGGTATTTTTGTGTGATCAATCTACTCCATACTAATAGGTGTGGAACATGATTTACTATCTAAAAACCATACTTTACTAGTAAATCAATGACATATTTCCTTTGGTATATCAAAATGCCTTTTCTGTTTCTCATGACCTTAATGCCTAAAATGTATTTCAGTTTGCCTAAGTCTTTTATACTAAAACAATCATGGAGATAAATCTTAACATCATCAATAGATTTTTTTACTATTACTAACAAAAATCGCATCATCAACATAAACAACAAGGGCTATAAATTCTATTTTTATTTTTCTGACGAATAAAGAAGGGTCAGCACTTGATTGCTTAAAACCTTTCTTTATGAGAGCTAATTTTAAAATTGAATTCCATTGCCTACTAGTCTGTTTTAGTCCATATAAAGATTTAGTTAATTTGAAAACAACTTGTGGAATTTCAGATTTTACACCAGGAGGCAATTCCATGTAAATATCCTCTTCTAAATTTCCATGCAAGAAGACATTATTAATGTCCAATTGTTCCAAAATCCAATTGTTCTTAACTGCTAGTGCTAACAATACTTTAATATGGGATATCTTGGCTACAGGAGAGAAGGTCTTCATGTAATCAATTCCAGGCTGTTGGGTATATCCCTTAGCCACTAACCTAGCTTTAAACCTTTCCACACTACTATCACTTTTCCTCTTAATCTTGTAAACCCATTTACAACCTATAGGAACTTTTCCTGATGGTAGAGAAACAATTTTCCATGTCTGATTTTTATCTAAGGCATTTATTTCAACTTGTGTGGCATCATTCCATTTAGGATCTTCTTTAGCCATTTTATAATTTTTAGGTTCACATTCAGTACTAATGGTAAAAGAATAGTTCTTTTGTACATCACGAAGTTTATCATAACATAAAACAGCAAATAAGAGATGTTTCTTGCTATTTTCAAAAATTCTGCATTTCCATGTTTTGAAAGATAGCAGTGATACTCTTGTAGATATTTTGGTTGATTATGTTTCCTTTTAGTTTCATGATTTTCTATTGTAATGTTTTAGTAACTTTTTCTGTTTCTGTTACTTCACCAATGTTCACATAATTATTATCTAGATTTATAAAAGGAAACAAATTTTCATGAAATTCAACATTTCTGGGGACAGACATTTCTTGACTTTCTAAGTTGAATACCCTATAACCTTTTATACCTTCAACAAAACCAATGCAAATACCCTTAATGCCTCTAACATCAAACTTGGTTCTGTTCCTAGATAAAGTGCTAAAATAGCATAAACAACCAAAATGTTTTAAAGAATTGTAATCAGGCACTTTTCCATGCAGAATTTCATAAGGACTAGGCAACCTATTAATCAAATGTACAGCATGTCCAATGAAAAAATTCCAAAAGTTCTTAGGAAGCTTACTTTGAAACTTTAGAGCTCTAGCAACATTTAGTATATGTTGATGTTTCCTTTCTACTAAACCATTTTGTTGAGGGGTTTCAACACATGACATTTGGTGAATAATACCATTCTGATTATAAAAATTTTCCAAGTTAAACTCTACTCCATTATCAGTTCTAATAACCTTAATGCACTTTTTAAATTGTACTAAAACTAAACCATGAAATTTCTTAATAACATGTGAAGCTTCTCCTTTAGTTTTAATAACAGTCCAAGTAAATCTAGAAAAGTCATCTACTATGATCACAAAATACCTAAAGCCACCTAACGACAAAGCTGTAGGATCCCAAATATCAATGTGAACCAAATCAAACAAAGCACTTGTTAAAGAATCAGAAACATGAAAAGATTGCCTTTTTAATTTGGCCTTATAGCATATATCACAAACATGATCAGTAGCCATCATAATATCTGGAAAAGTCTTACTTAAAATCTGTAAAGTAGATCTTGACAGATGTCCTAGCCTATAATGTCATAGATCCTCTTTATTATAAGAAGTCATAAAAGCTAGTTCATTATTTACAAGTAACAGAATTTAGATGATATAAAACATCCTTGACTTCAACTAAAACAATCTTCTTCTTCCTTATAGCATCCTATATAAGACAATTTGTGCAGAAAACAACAATTCACAGTTAAGAGAAGATGTTAATTTAGTTACTGATATTAAATTGTATTTAAAAGCTGGGATAAAAAGTACATCATATAATACAAAACTCTCACTAATGTGTATATCACCTATATGAGTGACATTTAACCGCATGTTATTAGGTAACATAACATTCCAATCACTAATAGGTCTAATATTTACGAACTAATTCATAAAACTCGAAATATGACATGTTGCTCCAGTGTCAACCACCTAAATATATTCTAACCTCAAACCAAGACTCAAAAGATTATTAGAAATATCTAAGAAAGATACAAAAGCATTGCTAGATTTTAGATCAACAGTAAACAAAGCGACATTTCCTGTAGAACTTCCAAGCAAAAATCTTGTTGATGTAGCATGTGCAACTTTCATGTCAGTTTGCTTTTGTTGTTGAAACATTGAGTTAATTGATTCATTTGACCAGGAGTGAATCCATCAACAGTGAAATTTAAGGTTATTTGATTGTTGTTAAAACTTTCCTCTACTTGCTCATAATCATCTTGTTTAGGATAAACTTATGCTCCTATAACCATATTTGCTTTGTTGAATCTTTGTAGATTTGGTGGCCTGTAATTCTTTTTCAAATAGTAATTCACATGATGGCTACCATTGCAGTAGTACATTTTTTTCCTCCCGCTCTTCTAAAACTTCTACCACCAGCGAACTATCCAATATTTTCAGCAGAGCCACTAGAATTACCAATAAAATTTCCACCACTCATGTTAAGGTTACCATAAGAATTCCAATTATTATTTCCATAATTCCTACTGTCATTATCTTTCTAAGCAAAAGCCACTAAATCTTGTACAACTTCTAACTCGTTGTCTTCACTCAAGAACTGATTCTCATATTGTAATACCAAAGAAAAAGCCTTATTCATACTAGGTATAGGTTCCATAACCATTATTTGTGACTTCACCATTGCATAAGTCTTATTCAGGCCTCTAAGAAAACATATCACTTGGTTCTATTCATGAGTTTTTCTTATAGCTCCTCCTATGTTACAAAAACATCCATCACACACACAAACTGGTAAAGGATTTAACTCTGTGTATTCATCCCATAAAGACTGCAAACTAGCGAAATACTCTGTTACATTCCTAATACCTTGAGAAATAGTAAAGATCTCTCCCTGTACGTCTATCATTCTAAACATCCTATTGAGAGAATCTTTCTTTCAAACTAATCCATAAAGCATTCATAAACTGAAAATTCATAGCATTTTGTGCAATTGAAGGAGATAAAGACCTTAATAACCATGACAGAATCATATTATTGCATCTTCTCTAAAAATTAAACAAAGAATCTTTAGCAGCTGGTTTTTCTATAGTTTCGTCTATAAATTCTACCTTATTTTTAGATAATAGCGTCATTTTCATAGATCTAGCAAAAGAATGGTAGTTGTTCTTGTCTAGCAAAGGTGTAACTAGTATTAAAGCAGGATTCTCACCTGAATGCAAGTAGTATGGGTTGTTCTCATCAATCCTCAGTTGGTTCCTCGCCATTTTCAAAGAAAGCAACAAAAATGCTACAAAAATTCCAAGAAAAAGAAGAAAAAATCCAAGATTGTGGAAGCTGACTATCGTAACGACGAAATTCGCTCTGATATAATCACAAGAAATCAAACGAAAGTATTAAACTAGAAATTATAGAAGAAATAAACTCCATTAAACAAAAATAAATTTACAAGATAGCCTTATGAAGCTCTGAGATTTACAGAGAAAAAGGAAGAAGAAGAAAAGGCTTTTAATTGTTGTAACTGAATCTAGCCTAAACACGAGCCTTTTATATTAGGCTAAGTACAAAGTCTAAATTACCCTTTTAAACTCTCAATGGTAACTAAAGTATTTGAATCTAAACCTATAACTGAGTATACAGACTTATACTTGGTATATAATTAATTTAAACCAAGTATAACGTAATTTTCCTATTATATTGTTATTCTAAACTTTCAAAAGTTCTAATTAACCTTTTGAAGTTGATAAAAATGTACCAGTTTGCTCCCTTATTGTCATATTATATCTTCTGGTTGAGGAGAGAAAAAAGTCAAACAATTCAGATTTTGACACTGATGATAAGTGATTCGCTTTTGCCAAGTTAAGAGGAATTTATGATCTTTTCGTACGTTGGGGTGACATTTGACTTTTATTGTCAAGTTAAGTGAAGTAATAGTGCATTTGAAGTTTATTGTTTCATTCATCTTTATTGAAACTTGAAAATTGATCACAAAAAAAGGTGATGAAGGCAAATCCAACTATATTCACTATTTTTCATCCACCAAAATTTTATTTTACAAAATTTATGGTATCTTCTCTCCATCAATATTAACTATTTTCCATTCCCCAAATTAAATTTTCTTAAAATAATAATATTTTATTATTATCAAATTGATTTCCTTACATCATTTATATTCTAACTATTATTAGTATAACTAATGTTTGTTATTTAAGTTATTGTACGAACATCTCTGTGCAGTTTATATTTTTGTTTTATTTATTTATGTTAGCAAGTTTATTTGAAAGTTTTCATGCATTGTTTTTACTTTATAGTGTTCGTCAATTTTTACTATTTTAAATTGCACTATGCTATTTATCTTTTTTTTTTTGTGTATAATTTAAAGGTTTTTAAATTGCTGTAGTTTTTAAACATAAGGATTTAAGGTTTTCCATTCATATATGAATTATATATGTGGTATGAAAAAATTATTTAAAATTATAAGTAAATGAAAAAGGACGATAAATTGAACATGTGTCATATATTGAGTGGGAGAAGGGATTGGGATAAAGTAGTGGGGTTAAATGGTTCAAATCCAAAATTAAATAAGAATTATAGAAACCATATGCAGGAAAACACTAACAATAAAAATAACTCACAAAATAAACAGACAAAATAAATAAAAAAAATACAAAAATATATATTATTATATTGCTTTCTCAAAATAAAGTTTCCTATATTTAGGCATTTTTTGTTTCCAGTAAAATATTATGCAGGAAAATGTTTATCGGATGTTCGATGTTTATTTGACATGGAAAATAAGTCAAATTAAAATATTATGCAAGTCAACATAAAAATGTAATGTAATTTAAAGAAAAATATTTTCCTATAAAAACCTTTACTTTTCTACTCGACCACCTCCACTATTAGAAACCACTTCTTTCCTCCACTATTAGAAATCACTTTTTTCACTTACACCAACAAATCCACCACTTCCTCCATCTTGTCACCATCACCATCACCACCACCTCCTCTACAAGTTAGCACCATCACCTCCATCCGGACACCAATTTACTTCCTCCACCACCACCATCACCTACATCAACATATCTACTATTTCCTCCACATCACTACCGCCACCATCACTACCACCACCAACTCAAGCTACCACCATCGCCATCACCACTTCCTCTACCAATATTACAAACACTTCTTCCACCTCACCACCACCACTACCTCCATCGCCACCACAACATTCACCTCCTTCATCTACATTTATTTTTACATTAAAATATAATGTATTTTTTATATAATAATTATTATGTATACATACATACATATATATGTGTGTGTGTGTTTATATA